>BLKR01009108.1:0-70634 GCA_011170035.1 Teleogryllus occipitalis | reverse complement strand
CAATGATTTTCTTAAAGGTGGCACGCAAACTGTTCAAGAACAAATAATATGCTACCGAATAACACTGCAATTCATGAAATATTTTAACCAAAGAACCAAGATCAATAAGAATATTGAAATACCGTAGTATAGCTTACATACATTTCAACAGTTCTGCACATAGTACCAAGAGTGACCAGAAAGTAAATGTTTCATTATGAAGTATATGTTTAGTAAATATAGCGGGCGACCTCTTCTTTGGAGACTTGCTGTTGCATAGCGTTAACTGTGTTGTAAGCAATGCAATAAATACGAGAATTCAGTCGATAAGGGCAGAGTCGATAAGACAAATGAAATATTGTATTTTTAAGTGAAAATCCTCTCTTCTTCATAATTTTTGTATTTTTCTCCCATTACTTATCATCTAAAGATACCTTACACACATCCCACATGACACAGCAAGCAGCGAATTCACTTGCAGAGTCGACACGTATGGAATGCGTGACAATAGCAAAGATGGAAGGGCCAAGCCGCATGGTGCAGGTCCAGAGGGTCGGTGCCATCCTGGCGTCAGATGTGTTGCAAGACCATGCGTTTGCGATCATGGGTTGGCGACGTGCCTATAAAGACGGATGACCCCAGTAAAAGGGACGATTGTACCACAAACCTCAGTCGCGAAGACGCAGTGTGCGTGGGAGGCCGCAAGTTTGCGGGTATGAGCGCCAAGCTCATGTCGAACAGTGTGTTTGGTTGTTAGCAAATGCTAACGGGGAGCAAATGCTCCAGCAGTAAATGGTACGGCTCACCTGTGTATATGTATATAATAGGTGTATATATATATATATATATATATATATATATATATATATATATATATATATATATAGATATATATATATATATATATATATACACAGTTTATATACATATACACAGGTGAGCCGTACCATTTACTAGCTAACTTGTCTGTGATTTGTGCAACTCACGACATCATAATGGGAAAGGCGACGTAAGCAGGCGAGAGCCTAAGTCTGGGGCAGCTGCAAGATGGCGAGTGCCAAGCGGGGAGGTCCGATGCCTGTCGGGAGCAGCGTAGATGACAGGGAAACGGAGACAGCGAAAGAGAGAAGGTAAGAAAAGCGTAGTAGTTGGTGGGGATGAAGATGGGATAGTGCTGTGGAGGAGATATTTTTTGTCATCAGAGGGTCGCCGCTGCGGCCAATTGTTTCTCATCCCCTCGCTTCGCATCTTCCGCCCTTGCTTATTGGGTCATTTCCTCTTGCTTCTTTTTCGCTTCAGCTTTTCACGATGGCCGCGCTCTGGATCTTCCAACATTGAGATTGTGACGAATTGCTTATCACATCTTATTTTATTGTAACATCGTTACAAGGTCGCTAATCGTCATTGCCTTTTTTATTGCCGTTTTTCGCTTGTTCATTTATCTTATATCATTTAACGTCCGTGTTATATTGTCTTTTGTTTAATTATTTTTACTCAAAATTTTTTTTCGTTTTATATTTTATTGAGTGGTCTTTTACCATGTTATCTTTGTATACCTACGAGAGCAATAGTTATGAAATTACTGATATATTTACTATCCATATACACTGAATGGTTTGTATTTACTTTTCCTTTCACCTCCTTTATCTCAACTTCTCTTCTTATATACCTCGATATTCTTTTCTTTGCGATTTTACGGGGTCCAGAAGACTTTCTTTGTCTATTTGATGATGTCCATCATTGATATTTTTTCTGGTCATTACTTTTATGAATTTTCTCTCGTGGCGCTTTTCTTTCGAGAAGTTTGTCTGCGGAGAAGAGGTGACAGCTTCAGCCTTTCACCTGTGGTTCCTTGAGGTTTCTTCTGTGTTGAGATATTTTTGTTTCAGATTTTTTCAATCATATACAAAATGTTCTCAAAATAGTACACAAAATATAAACAATGAATATGTTGTTATTTAACATAAATTGGGCAGAATTCATAGTGAAAATTTAGAAATTCTTAAACCAGTTAAACTCCTTAACTGGTCCATTCTTATTCACAAACAAGTCTTGCCCTAAAATAAGTGGGCAATATCTGACCACTTAATCCTACAAGGGAGGCCGCTCCTTTTTGGAAGAGTTTTCTTTCAGTCTCCTCTTTATTGTTTAACGTAATAGTCTTAAGCGGCGCTCACTTCTACTATAGAAAACAGTGGCAATGATTTCCCACAATATAGGACTTGTGTTTTGTTGGGCATAGAAGACAGACGTTTAGACAGCGGTTTCGCGATTATCGAGAGACTGCCTAGATCAGAGACGAAGAGCATGCTTAGCATGCACTGTTTTCTCTAAAATATTCTTAATGTTATCTTTCGGTTTCTCCAGTATCACCATAAATAAACAATTATTACATTCAAATTTGCTCAAGTTCATTGATTGATTAGTGATTCCGGGCGCGTAACTGATAAGGTCATTATTCCCTTATGTATAGTGCATGCTTTTAGCTCGGAAGACTCACCATCGGGAAACGTCTCAGCCGGGACAACTTATAAGCTCCGGACTGGTCTCCCAGCATGTGTGGTAGTGTAGTGCGTGTAAGTGTACGTGTGTGTAAGGGGTGAGGAGAGGACAAGGAAGGTAAGATCACGTGTGGTCCGTAGCTCGTTAGGATACTGCTCCGGCATTCGCCTGGTATTGATGGGAGACACCACGGAAAATAATCGAACAGAGCAGCGGGCCACTACAATTTTCTTTCACACAGCGACAGAACTCAACCTTGCTGTCTCGCTAGTGTCGAAAATCCTGCCATCGTCGGGACTCGAACCTAGGACCTCCAGCCAGAGGCACTGGAGTGACATCATTTGATACCAACCAAATTTGTTCCACCAAAACGAGTTTGGCTGCTTCATAAGGGCTAGTTCAACCCCTGTGAAGTGTCCTAAACCCTACTCCTATCCTTATTCCTTCCCCATTCAGGCCGCTGGGAAGTGACGCAGGAGCGCGTGATGGGAGGCGCGTACGCGGAGATGCTATCTGGCGGTCCTCTTCACAACAGACTGCGACGAAACGTGGCGGGCAGAAATATATAAAAATATACAGTAACGGAGGATTATTCCAGATTATACTTAGAAAGTAACGGAATATTACTCCAATGGCTCTCAACACCCAAAAAAGGGTTAAGAGACGCGTTGCGTCGTGAGTTGACGCAACAAATGTAAAAAAAATACCGTGAGCCATCTCTTTCGTTCAAATTTACTCAATTTATGCTACAAGTTTGTATTCAATTTATAGGGAAGATTCAGAATACGTTGGTATTTAAATATGCATTGTTTCCAAAACTGCCTTTTAGTTGATCTGTGCACGCGCAATGCCATTTAATTGCCGGGAGGAATTGAGAGGAGACCGCCAATTTTGACCACAGGAAAGCTGTGTTAATCAGTACGTGCAAATGAACTGGGGATAAGGAATCCGACAGCAAAGACTTTGGGCAGTAGATTTTGTGAACTAATCGCTCAGACAAATAGCACGTTGAAACAGCTGAGTTGTGATACGCGGGTTTCATGAGTCTCCCCTCATGACGTCTGCTTAGCATCACTCAACCGGGAGTCAGGACGAGATACCTATGAGCCTGTGGCTCTGATGAGCTGATGGTTCCTGGACAATTCTAATTCGGTTTAAGAACGTAGATTTATCTCCGCACAGAATTCAATTGTCGTATAAGATACGATTTTCATTGTACGATCGCGCGTTTCTTACTAGAAAAATATTTTTCGTTGTAGCGCAGTACACTAAAAATGATTGTTATACAGCCAATACAGTATGATTTATAATTTAAAACAAATTCATAAAAGAAAATTGCTCTTCATTTAGCTCGCAGAGATAATACTGTAGCCGACAAATATTATTGATAAAATTGTGGAAAGAATTATTGAGAATCATCTCGATCTTGAATGATTACTTATTATTTGTGTAGGCAATCTTCAGAAATTACACAACATGAAAAATTATTGATGTATTTTATACATGATACTTGTTAATTACTGCTAAATACTAGGAAGGATAGCACTGTTATTGAAATATTCTTCCACGAAGCTCATCTAGAATGTCTTTTTATTCTTAGATTCTTAGAAAGTGCATCTTGTGGCTTCGCAAAGTTGATGTACTAATTTCCTTCTGACACCGTATAATAAATAGAAGCGAAATCACTATCTCATAGAGAATCGGTCAGCTGAACCGTTGAGCTGAGTTGTGCTTCTCTTGCTTTCCAATGCTCATCGCTTCTCCCCTCGCGGCGTAATTCGCTGATTGAATTCGCCGATCCGTTGCAATCAGGCGATTGTTTTCATAGCAGCGCTCAGGCCCTTTCTCTTCATTAGTCGCGCTTCTTTCTCCCCTCGCGGAATTGAATTTAAGCGACGAGAAACACTGCCCGTCGCTTTGGATGCCGAGAAACGCTTTAGTGGCCTTCTCGTCGCTTTTGTGCTTCTGATGACTGCGATTATCAAAAGATGGTACGAAGAAATGCTGCTTTTCTGGTTAGTGATGTGCGGTTTGGCATATTTTCTCCATATTTTTGAATAGATCTCTTTATGTTAATTACAGAAATATCTTAAATAGTTCAAACGCAATATATTATCTTTAAGAGTTGAAATTGTACAACTTAAGCAACACGGAAAACAAAAAGACTCAAAACAGAAAAGGAATTCAAAACAAAATATGAAAAGACTATGTGAGTCGTCCTATTTTAAATATAGCCACAAAAGGCACTCTGAAAGGCTAAGAATCAGTTTTATCTACAAGTACGTTGAATAAGATTAGCGTTTTCCTTTTTCCTTGCATGTGGATATTAAAAAGAAACGAGATTACAAATGGGTGATAAAAACTCATTTTACAAGCAGAGGAGTAGAAAAATCATTAAATGAGTTTAAGAGGAATGTAAAAAAGGCAACTAATCATAATCATTTAAAGGATACAGGGAAGAGCAACATTTCCCTTTCTCAAGCCCCTATCGATGCAAAAGGGCAGAGTGAAATCTCATATCATTTTTCTTAGTACAGTATAACGTTTAAAATGAATAAAATAATGAATAAAAGAAATATTAAGATTTCAAAAAGAGGAGTAGGAAATGAGTGGAAAGGACGCCGCCACCACCACCACCAAACATTATTGGAATCTGTTCAGCCATTCCAAATAATTCCTCGGACAGATAAAAATCGTAAAAAACAATTGAATTGGTTTATATATCATGTAAATAAGCATATGAAAAAACAAACAGGAAGTTATTTTGAAACCACAGATACTCTAATTTGATTTACATAGTTGTGTCAAATGTGAATTATCGTTGTAGCCTGTTAATCTTCGATTTCGCTTTCATTATTTGTGGTTACAATTAAAAATACACACAAAAATGTGTATCAACTCTTTAGGATATTTCGAATGTTATCGAATTTTCTTAAAGAAATTGAGATTAAAAATGAACTCATAAAATGTCAAGATGCTTTTGGAAAATGCAGCAAAGTAGACGACGGTTTCTGTTAGCAATGCGACTCGTGTGCCCGCGTTCCATGTGGGTTGTCTACCCTTGCAGGCGCAGTGCCTTCCTTTTACAACGCGCCCGCAAACAATGACTTCATTTCGTACCCAGACGCGCACCCGCACACGGGAGGAAAAATTCGCGTATTTTATGAAAGTTAATGGAATATTAACAGGATTACGACGTGCTTCCCCAGCAGACGAAGCACGCTTTACGGCCCTGGATCCCCCTTCCTCCTCCCTCCCCCCTCCCTTTGCCCCACCCACTCCACCGTCCCTGCGTTTTGAAATATTCTGCCCGCCTCTATTTATCTTGCAGTCTGGATTGTAAATTATAAGAGTACGCCTATTAATGTTGGTTTTAGGTGTGGGCTGTTTAAAACAAACAGCGGCCTATGCACGGGGGTTTCGCAGTAACAGTGATATGCAAGTATTACAAAATTTCCCTGGCTCTGGGAGATACGCGACACAGTTTTCGGCGTTGTATACTTTCCGGTGCTTTGGGAAGTATAATCTTCACCCGGAATGTAACTTAAATAGATGTGTGATGTTTCATTCATTTTGGCGTTGGGATATTAATCCTTTTATTATGTGGACTCTGCCGAGAAGTGACTGATAACTATCACAAAGTTATACGTGTGTGGAGTACTCATTTAGACTAATTTGTTTGTTACATATGACGATATTCAAAAAGACATAAAAATGTCCTTCATGTCTCGAGTCAGCGGTGGCATTGCCAGTATGAAGAAATAAGAGAAGTCATCTCCGTCAACTTAATATACTTATTTAGAGAGCCGGCATCCTCGCTGCGAGTGGCAAAAGTCGAGAGACTGCATTACAAATAGCAAACATCCTTCACACTCTTGTCCCTCTTCACAACACTTCGAGAAACGCTCTCTTCAGTCAAATAAAATACTTCTAAAAATACTTTACTTCGAATTAATATCGTACTATATTATTGACATTCCACGTTAGGGTCGGCGTTACATAAGAATTATTTTATGGACATTATATTTTCTAGTATTTTAATGATATATTTCTTTATTCTCTAGAATAATAACATTATATCTCCTTATATTTACGAAGTATTCTAATTCTAAACATTTAATGTCATTTTTTTAAATAAAAATTTATTTTGTACTTTGATAAATGATAACGTCAGGGGTAATTATGGTATCAATGCTGCATGGAACTAAAACCTGCTGGTAGGAGTTTAACGTATACTCGAAATATTCTGCAATGAAGGACACAATACACTTAGAGTTATAATTGTAAACATAATAATAATAATAATAATAATAATAATAATAATAATAATAATAATCGAAAATGCACAAATTTGCATAAGTTCCTTTTTACTAAATATCAAGTGCTTCCTCCTGAAACTGTTGACAATCTAGAGCGAGAATACAAAATTAAATGGAATGATCATCAATATCAGAGTGACAGAGGTAATAAACAATTAAATACTTAATAACAATTAACTAATTTAATTGTTACGTAACGCATTAAAGCAGAGCATGGACGTTCTATACGCCATTGAAGCTGACCTAAAAAATACAGTAATATCAAATACAAGAAACACTGGGTAATTATGCAATGATTTTTATTTTATTTTATTCTATACAGTACAGGGAAAATATTATAATGCCTATTATTCAACAAAAAACTCGTTTTGTGCGTGCCTGATACCCAAAAAGTGACCTTTTTCGTATTTTATTATTAATGTAAATTACTTTCTTTAAAAATGTAATAAATTACTTCCTCAAATAAGTATTGCAGTCAGAATCCACGTTTTCTGAGTTCTTGAAACCGAAAAACAGATTTTCGGCAATTTGTACTACATCTCTAAAGGGAATTTGTACATTAATGCCTTAACTGCCCACCGAATTTTCACCAAAAGTGAGATTTTCCGATCGATGTGCCTAATGTCGTGGTCTCTCGAATTCCAAACGGGTATATTTAATTTTGTGTGTACTATACATGAAGCCCCTTCATTTCCGAATTTATTTTGAAAAAAGAATTAATATTTTGTCTTTAAAATGTTTGCTAGAAGAGAGCGAAGTACCCTTAAAAATGGTGCCTGTCCTATTTTGTACTAAAACCTCTGAATTTTGAAGAATTGCCAAACTTGCAAAAATAAAAAAGTACGCAAACAATATTTTCTCAAAAATGATTAAATTTTTTCTTTAATTTTTTTTACTGAAGATTAAACTTTTTTAATAATAATGAATATATTCAATTTTCATTAAAATCTTTGGAACTTGGAAACATGAGAAATTTCATTTTTTCAAACTCTTTTTAATATTGAAGATAGAGATTTCTTAAATAATGCAATATATTTCCTATTGTTAGATCTTTAATAATTTCATATACATTATTCCCGTATATCAGTAGTTTCGCGTAATTTTGTGACATTAGCTGAAAAAGTTCAATGTTTTTTGAACGTATCTTCGGTACAAGCTGGACATTTCTGTTTCAGTGGAAACTATACAATATCAATATTAGATCTTTAAATCATTTTATGTGCAAGGTTTTCTATTGCGAAAATTTTAAGGGAATTTTCTTAATTGTGAAAGTGAAATTAAGAAATTTCTTAAAGCACTGCGTGCTTAAAGAAAGATGATAAACTATTTTAAGTTTTCAAACGATTATTGGTGAGGAATGTATAAATTTTTTATATTTTATAATTATAAGTATATTCTTTGTTCCAGAAGTATTTGCTCCTGTCAGCTGTTAGGAAAGCGGTGTTGCAAAAAGTAAACGAAAACTTTCAAATTTCACTACATGAAAATAGTTCACATCGTACGGCATTATGTGGACTACGGTTTACTTTAAAACTCCATTACTGCTAGATGACCTTCTATTGCGATATGTGGTACGTGCAAATTTATCTTTTGAGTAAAACCCCCAAATAATCGACACATTTTCAAAATATTATATTTATTCTTCTGTAGATGATAAAGCCTATTTCTTATTGTAAAATAGCTATCACCTACCAATTAAATATAATAGAATTTGCTTTACAAGGCAAGAAAGTGAATGTTTCGATTACTGAACGGGATAGTTCCCGAACTAGGCCGATAGGACGAGACTAGTAATCCTGTCGTGCCATGGAATGTCGCTTTTGTCGAGTGATGTACAATATTTTATTCGAGGCTTCAGTTTTTTGACATGTTCCTATGATATAGGAATGTAATTCACGATCACGAGAACATACTACTTATTTTTTTCCGCAGGGGTGCATATATTCTTTTTTAATTGTTAACTGACAGTTGAACGTGAATTGATATCGAGCGGCATTTTCAGTGAATGAAGTGGACAAAAACAACGGTTTTGTCTATATGGAATTCCACCAGATATTTTGGAAAAAGCTACAGCAGCTTCTTTAAATTTATTGCAAAGAAAATCCAGAGAACTGTATGAAAATTATTATTATTTTTTTTTAATTTGGAAAAAAACGGAGAGGAGTAAGGATTGTTACAGAGAATGTGCTCCTTGCGTATTTTTCGGAAATGAATGACAAATACGAGCCGTCGACTACATGATCGCTGTATTCGATGCTGGAAGTTTGTTTTAGTTTGATGACAATGTAGACTTCATTAGGTTTGTTACGAAGAAACAAAAATCGGTACTGTAGTTTCTTTGCTATATTAGTATACTATAGCGATTTTTATCAACGACAGGCACTTAAATGATTTTTTGTGAATAAGTGCTGGTCACAAATAGAAAGGTTGAACGTAATATTGAAAATAGTATCTTTAAATTCGATGTTAGCAAAAGTACCCTAAGTACTTTCAGCACTAGTATGGAAAATATTTTCGGAATGTTTCTAGGAATACTGTGGAAGTATGAGCTCTGTTATAAACGGTGTGAAATAAAATATTTTAAAAGATTTTCTCTTATATAAATAATTGGTACCGTATCTTTCAAAAATGAACACACTTTTGAATTAGGAATTCGAACGAAGAAATACAGAAGTTTCTGGAGGCTGTGTGGAAGGCGGAGCCAGCACGGGCTCTGCAGATGTTGACGCCAGCATTCGAGGCGGGGGGCGGGGACGAGGGAAGGGGAGGGAATGCGGGGCTGCGGGGGAGGGGTGCAGTAAAACTCGCGCCGATGGACGTCGTTGAGGCATAATTGATCCGGGGCGGCCGCTCGCGTAAAGCGTCCCCATAAACCAGCAGGAGCAGCTGCTGCCGCCTCCATTGCCACCGTTACCACGAGCACCGCACCCACTACTCCAACCCTCACTGACGGCGCCACCGCCAATGCAGACTGCAACCGCCACTGCCACCTTTGCAGTTCAACACTACCATCGCCATTACCATCGCTGACACCACCATCATTGCCGCAGCGTCTGTCGTCACCACTGCAACGCTATTAGCACCGCCGCTGGCAAGGCATGGAGCACTTCCACAATTTTTGATTGATTAGTGACAACTACTAAGGTCACTGTGACGGAAGGTGACGGTGATCTCTCCCAGGTGGATGGTAAGGTCCCGCGCCGACATACACGCCGGTGTGCATGTTTCTTCCAAGCAGGTATCTCCCACCAGCGGGGCACCGCACCAGCCGGTACAAGAACTAAGATCCCGACCGGTCTCCCTGCATATGTAGTGGGGAGTGCATGTAAGTGTCAGGGTGTGTTAGTGAGGGGTGAAGATAGAACAAAAAAGAAGAGGGAAAGATCGTGCGCGGTCCGTGGGCTGTTTGTTTGTGTACCACCCAGCATTCGTCTGGTGTTAAACAGGGAACCACTACCACTGACCTCAAATAGATATCCATCGGAGAACCACCACCATTCTCCACACACAGATATCATCTAAAATGACTCCTCTTCAGTCAATTGACCCAGGCTCCTTTCCTTTTCCTCTTATCACTTCTCCTCTTCGAATCCGCGCCTGGCACCTCCCTCTCTTACCTCTTTTTCTCTTCCTTCTTCTTCATCCTCTTCCCTCTTTCTTCTTTCCGTCCTCCTCGATCTCCCCCTAAACAGCTTCTACCTTTATCGTCTCCTTTTACCTCCACCGAGCTTGCTTTCTTCTCCAGGTCTTCGGTTGTCCCCATTTCCTCCCTCTTCATCTACTCTTATTCCTCCTTTTCCGCCCCGTCATCACCGCCGCGTCGCGCCGCACACATTCCCAAGTGCTTCAGACGTATCTCTTGGCCTTTTATGATTTTCCTAGGGTTCGTTTCTCCCACTGAACGCCAGTGCGCGTTATACTAAATTTGATGTTCTTATGTGGTTCATTCATGCTCATAAATAGATCGTTCGCCAGCGCAGTTACCAACGTTACTGGGACATTAGGGAACTTCTATTTCCGAGATGCCGGACGCTTTGAGAGCGTGTTTTCTAGAACGTATTTCCTCGCGGGTACTCGATACATTCATCTTCAATGAAACATTTTTGAATAAAGGTAAATAGTAAGTAATTGCAAAAATTTATTCACCGCTGACATGATACGTTTTCCAGCGATAAAACCACCTAGTAATTCTTGTGAACATATAAATAGTTCTGTTTGTAGTTTTAATTAATTTTACGAAATGGATACTACCACTATTTTCTCGTTTGTTGGCTGACGATATGGGTGATAAAAACATTGATGTTGGTCTCGTTTTTGACGAAAAACCTGAATTTTCGAAAATTACAAAAATTAACGTTACAAAACTACAATATTCAAGATAAAGATTTTTGTTTTAAATAAAATATGTTCTATCAAGTTATATATTTAAAAAGGGTCATGAACAATTTTTTTGAAAAATCGAACAGTTTTCGCTTTATTTCTGCTTTAAATTAATTAAATTTAAAACACACACACACATTTTCTTAAAAAGTTTCCAAATTTTTTCTTAATTATTTTCAACTGACGGAAAAAAGCACGCCTAAAATGGCTCAGCTCTCATTTTTATGAAACTCTCTATTTTTAAAAAATTGTACAAGTTAGTAAGAATGCCAGAAAGTATGTGCTTTTGTAGTGCCACTAGAGTTGTTTTTTTTTTTTTGGCTCATCATCATCGCGTCTGATCGCAAACACCTTTGCGTACCATTCAGCATCCTCCTCGAGGGTGGGTGCATAGGGCACTGGATCTGCGTACATATGGCCAACGGGCACGAGCGCCTGTCACTCGCAGAGGTCTCGTCAGCCGTCAGGGTCGCGGCTGAGGGCGGCGCCGAGGGCAGGGGGCGAGGATGAAAATTCAATAAGTCCTCGCAGCGGTCTTCGCTCTGTTAGTCTGTTCGTCTCTCTCGCGCTTCCGCCTGCCAGCCCGAGTCCGGCGGTTATTTCTGGCAGTGCGCGTCGCCGGCTTTGACGCTGCCGGGATGCCGTGAGGTATCATTTGCTGGAACGAGAAGTGTTTTGACGCGGGGTGATCAGTTTTAAATTGCTGGAACAACGAAGTTGTTTAGCTGACAATTTTTGGAATTGTATCAAGGGTTTAAAAAGTGATTTATGTGTGTGGGAGTTAACAGATTAAATGTGAGTATTTGGAACAGTTTTCACATAGATGTTTTCTAAAAATGTTTCTGGTTTTACGATTTTCTCAAAAACGCATGAACGTATGTTAGAAAGTAATTTTAAAATGATATCTTTAGCAAATATATAGTTTAAATGACAACTAGATATTCCTATTTTGCGAAATATTTTTAAAGATCTATGAATATATAATCAATGTTTATAACGGTTGTATATTTTTCCTTTGGAAATTAAATATTTTAATTTTAGGTGAAGGACATATCTTAAAATGATATGGGAAAATGTTATCAATTATATAACTAGAACTGATTTGGTTCCATGTAAGTCTAAAGAAGAACACGAAACTGCACATGAAAATTATTGTACAGTATATTATTAAAATATTTTGTGTGAGGTTTAAGTCTTGACACACGAACACATTTGTAGTAAAAACTCTTCAACCATCCTTTATAGTAGACCGTGGAATTAATTTTCGTACTTCATACACAAGTGATGAAATAAGTGTGTAAAATAAGTGTCTGTGATAATTTTTGGACAGATTATTCCTCTGCGTCAGTAGTTTAGCTGAATGTACTTTTTTAATTACAGTATTGGCAATGAACATTAGAATATTAGATAGTTAATTTAAAAACAAGACGAAATTTATTTTCAAATTTATGTTTTAATGTAATTGAAAAGGGCATCATTGTAATTGAAAGGTTGTACAAGAGAATACTAATTAAATACAGTGCATCAAATATGTGAGAAATGAAAGCGTGATTGTTTTATTAACCAAGCTCTTCGTACATCAACAAACTTCGTATCATTTAGTAATTGAAGTGCGTTGCCCACTACAGCAATTAGTAATTAACAAATGTCTAAATTCTAGCTACTGGCATACAGGTACATTGTAGAAATAATTAAAATAATATGGGTCTGTCCAGACTCTGAACAGAGACAAAAATAAGGTAGGTTGATAACAATCTGCGTATTGTCGTAATTTCATTATCATTTTCATTTTTAGAAGTTTTAATATACTTCATTGGCTGCATCAATTTCTAGTTATCGCCATTATAATAATATTTAGTTAATTCTTCACATATAATATCAAGTAATACAGAAATATTCAGTATATATTAAAAAAGGAAATATAGCACTCTTCCATCATATGACTAGTTCCATCATATCATTACTAGTATCAAGGCACAATCAAGGTAATTTTGAAGCATTGCCTCTAGCAATCACAAACGCATCCGAAATCTATTGTGGAGCATTTTGATCTGCACTCATTTGGACACCACAGCACTCGGAAATGGAAGTTGATGATCCGCTCCCTGGTAGCGGAACGAACGCACTTGCTACGCCGTTGAGGACAATCCTGCGCCGCGTTGCCCTTGTCGCCTGTCCCCGAGCCCTTCCGGCGCCGGCGCGGCGGCGGGCGCGGAGGACGACTGAGATATAGAGCGTTAGGCAGCGCCGCCGGTGGGAATGATGAGGACACGAGATGAAGTGAACCCGTGACGAGGAGGCGAAGGGGGTGGGATAATGAAAGCGGGCAGCGCCGGGGACGGGCGGGCTCGGGAGCGTGCGGGCTGCGCCGCCGAGGCGGAACACAAAATCTGGCGGGACAAAATATGAATGTTACCGTTTCTCTTTCCCTTTTATCGCTCTTTCTCTTTATCTGTCCTCCTTCCTTTCTTCCTTCTTTCTATTCCTTCCTCTCCCATTCTTTCTTCTCTTTCTCTCCATTTCTTTTCTTCTCTTTTCCTTCTTTCTTTCTCTCTCTCCTCCTTTCTCTCTCTTGCCACTTCCTCTCTCTCTCTTCTCCCTTTATCTCCCCGTCTCTTAACTTAGCTCTCTGCGAGCTCACGCTATAGCCCATACTCAGGCTAGATCTGATACCTATGTTCTCTGCAGAACTATCAAAGTCCTTTTGTGGACGAAATATAAGAATAAAATACACATGCTATTAGACTTTCACTGTCATGGTAGCCGGCCGTAGTGAATGTAATGCTGGTATTTTTTTACGGAAGAGGATCACATGAGAATGGTGAATCAAGACGACTACCTAGGCATCTGAAATAGGACATCTGGAAGTGGGAACATTTTAGAGAAGAAAGGGTCATGTGCGATCCGTGGCCCGTTGTTTAAGATACTGCTCCAGCATTCGTCACGAATTGTTGGGAGGAAACTACATCAACGATCGTTCAGAGTGGTAGTTTTGTGAATTCTCATTTGGGCAGAAACGTCAACTGACCTAGTAGCTTACCATTCTCTTACCCGAGTGTTACATTATCCGAAGACAAAGTTTAGTGACAAAATGGATTCATTCTTAGGAAATATTATTAAATGTAATTGAGGCTTCATGTAAAGTACCCTCAAAAATAAAAATATCCGTTTCAATCTCACAGGGTCTCGAGTTCCTTAAAATCAATCTGAGAATATCAATTTTGGAGAAAATTTTGTGAATAGTTTAGGTGCGAACGTTGACTGTAGAGAGAAAAACATTGACGGATCTTATAATTCCTTGAGTTTCAAGTTACCGAGATTATTATACCCCCTAATAAATAAGAATGAGCAGCGCAACGAAAACTGTCATAGACCATATTACGCATATAGACCCGGTGTTAGAGGGAGCATTAAAAGCGGTCGCAGAGAGCATTCGTTGATAATATTTAAGTACAAATTTTGGAACATTATTTTTAAGTAGCTTTAGGAACCCTACTGTAATGAGGCTTCATAAGCCTAAAATTAGAATGTGCAGAATTTATGTTTCATTAAGTGAATATAAAACACACCGTATTGGGCTAAGTCAAACGTTCATTATTGTCTCATCATCTTTTTCTCTTTCATTCCCCCTTATTTCTCTCCTTTTTCCCTGCTTCTTATTTTCTCTTTTTTTTATAACTTTTAAAACCATTGTAGCACAGACACGCTTAAACGGTGACGCTCAAATGTTGACCTGAAACTATTCAAGAATTCAATGAAAAAATAAAAGTAGGTCTCTCTTTCCACGAAGAATTCGGAAACCTCGGGAGCAGTTGCACCTAACGTGCACCAGGTGTCAAGGCCGGCGCACAGACAATCGAATGTTCCCAAGACAGCCTTCAAGGTCACGCTGAGTTTGCTTCCTTCCAAGGGTGAAAAACATAGCTTATGTCTTCATATTCATTCCGTAAATACACGTATACACGATTTTAGATTTGTATTATTACAACCATTGTGTTCAACTCTCTAAAAAATTGTACTCTCCGGCAGCTTAGCCAAGCGAGTAATTATCAGGTGTATTTGTTTATAAAGATTAGTCATACAATTTTATCAGTTCCTCCAGTGCATGCAATTACTAAATACAAGTTCACAACTGTATTAGAATAACGCAAAAATCCTGTTAAGCTGGAGTACTGATATTATCTGACTTCCTTTTTAGCGCTGTTTTGACATGGAATCGCTTAGAGTCTGCCAAAAACAATTCAGAGCATATGAAAAGTTCACTGGACATTTTGACTGACGGAAAAAAATCATTAAAATGTTCTGCACTTATAGAGTATAGTTGGAGTGCCGAAATTGTAATGTTTGTATAATGATTCTTCCGTAGAGCTCAGTAGGGATGATGGTCACAAAAATAACCAGTTATTGAAATAATTTTGTTTGTTAAAAAGGCTTTTCCTCACTCAAAATATATTTCTCAACATTACAGGAGCAATATATTTTATTTCTACATTCTCCTAAAACACATAATTTTACAAAGGTATAAATATATTTCGAATATCAAATGAATATATAGGACTAAAGAGTAGGACTCAAAGGAAACCAACATGATTCTTCACGACATGGAAGTTGATGTTCACACCCAATGTTATTCATCATGAGCTCGGCATACCCCCTATTATCACTAACATCAAACAATCCGCCTTTACGTTTTAGCACAAAATTCCTTCGATTTCACAAGACTTCTACTTCCAATTAGGGAAACTAACCACAGAGTACACATCCGCACGAAACTATCCAGGCCCTTTTTTGACCCACCCTAAACCCCTCGCACATACAACTCTAAATAATTCTTAGACAATAATGACTTATACATGAAACTCAACTCAATTAAGCCCCTTGCAGAAAAGGTTTATACACCTAAAGAGCAAATAGTTTTTTAAAAGCTATTCTCTCATCGAAGGCCGTGCGGTGGGCCTTTGGTGGAAGTGCCCGTCGCCGCGACCAGACTGCGCTAGGTGAGCGCAGTTTTTTATTACATATTTATATTTATTTCTAAAATACATAGTTCAGTTTACACCTTTTCATACGTACTAACTAGTCTCTGTTTTTCTAATCTTATAAATAACTCTAACTACAGTAAGGGGTAGGTACGTACGATCAGCACCTTCTGTTTACAATTGTTCGCGGATATGTTCAGGAAGCCGTCAATTGGGTATCGGTTTTTTATTCGAGTTGGAGTATGGAGGATGAGAGGTTCAGTGGATTGCGTGTGGTATGCAGTTGATGTTTCACTAAAAGTTACTGGAGAGGTTGGCTAAGTGTTTATTGATGGATGTTTGCACGGTGCTTTGGAAGCAACATTCAGACGAAAGAAATTAGTAGACATTTCGAGTAAAATTAAATTCCAATTTAGCTACGAATTGGCCTTCTAACCACTCCAAACAAGTACCACAAAAGTATTCGTTTCATGATTTACCCATCTTTATACACAGTGCGACCATTTTATAAGTTGCCGGTCGCGCGCAGATTTGGCCTCGGCGAAGGAGACCATGGATTCCGGGGAAATCGAGCCAGGGCAGTCGGAAGTCTCGCCGAAGAGGAAAGGTGACTTTTCGCTACCGGAAACTGTAAATTGTACTCGTTATAGCGTATGCTGGAACTGTTCACTACAGCTCTGATTCATTCTTGACATCTAAATAAGTTCTACTTCACTCGTAAAGGATGTCCTGTGGTAGTGCAAAGATCTGTTCCTGTATATCATGTCGTAAGTCTTCTTCCGTGTGGAGATTTGTCGCATGTATGGGATCTTTCAGAAATCCCCAAAGAAAGAAATCGCAAGGGCAGATGAGGAGAGCGTGCATGCCACAAACCACCTGTGATAATTCTGTCTCCATAAACGGCATGTAAACTCTTAAGGAAACTGAAATAGTATGTGCAGTTACGGAGACCTGTTGAAAATAACCGTAAATACTCTCTTCTCTTGTCAACATTTGGAAGAAAGGCTCCTGGGTACGATGCACGTAATAGTTTCACACATTTTATGTATGTGTCATGACAAACACTTTCTGTTAGAAAGTTAATTTGGAGCGAGTTATCACAAACCGACTATTCAACAAGAATGGAAAGCACCCCTTTGCAGGTCATGACCTAGAAACTCCGCGTTCTGAGGGCAGTTCAGCTCAGCGTTCCCCGGCTAGTGAAGGCCCGTCGACCGAGCAGAATTTTCCACGATCGTGACACACTAATAAAATCGGGATAATCGGGTCAGGATCGGGATAATACAGTCAGACTGTACATTTATCAAGTGTTGAATTTGTGATTTTGATTTTTCAGTTGAAGTTAAGACGCAGCAAAAGGAAATAAAATTCCAGGTGCATGTTTACTTTATAATGGTAACTTCATAAAAAGTAATAGCTCGTAGGTATTCATTTTAACGATGTCTATGTTTTTTAAGTTATATTTTTTATATTTTCTAACAATAATACAATATGCTAATTGATTATATAGAATATAATGATATTACATTCTTACAAATTTCGTATGGGTGCCCATTTAGAAATTACAGACAATTGAATTTATGTAACAGGATTAGATGTGATATTTCCATTGCCGTGATGGCCCAAAAGACTTTAATTTGATTAAAGCCACTGTTCCACAGATTTTTCAATGGAAATATGCTTTCTTAGTAATATAATCAATTGATTTGTTCTTTTTAATGGCATATTTGATTTATTTTTCGTGTACTACATTTACATTCCCACACTAGACCCGACATCTTCGTGTTTTAAATTTGTAACTGTTTAATACTTCAATTTTGAAACCTACTTGCGTTTTCTTATGAAAATTCAATTATTATATACTATATTAAATCTTTAAAGAGATTGATTTTGATGTCCTTCCTATTCGGCTCCTAGTGAACGGTTTTAAACAAGTGAAGTGCCAAAAAAGGGAGAAAAAATTAAAAGATGTGGTCACTATACAATGAATAGATTGCAGCTTTACATCTCCTAAAAAGCTTTTCCTCCTAAAAAAGCTACGAAATTTGTGTTGTTTGAAATGCGCGACAAGAATGGAAACGGGAAGATGGCGCAACTTGACAAGTTCGCGGGAAATGGAAGAGCAATTGATCTTGCTTAGAGAACATAATGTGTGATTGTTTATGGTTTCAATTGTCAGTATTCAATGTACTTTCTTACATATCATTCTTGTAAAATCTACAAAAACATCACAGTGGTGAAGGGGTTCTGATTACTATTTGGAATTATTTTTAATGCATTTTGTTACATATATTAAGATAAGGATGATAGCAGGATTTGCTGTTATAGGCCAAAACAATATCCGTGAATATACTATGTGTAAAGATCTTGGTAAATATACAACGTAATGTTTATTCATGGATATGTAATATTTTTTATCTTACCTTTTTCATAACACTTCCTTTCGTGCGATGTAATCCCACGGGTTCAGCTAGTTGCCATTAAATTACACCATGTGCCGCATAAGTGTTGATTGTTGACCACTGCGCGGAGCCGAAGGGTCCAGGTCTATCGACCGCCTCCAGCCCTGGGAAGTGACTGGAGTCCTCCGGGGGTGAGAACTGGGCCCGCACCTGCGTCCGCACTCCCCTCTTCCGCCTTCCTCGCCCTCCACCCTCCACCCCACTCCTCATCCTTCGCGCGCGCTCCCGCAGGGACGCTCTTGCGAGTTCGCCTTCGACTGTTCAGGAAATCTCGCGCGTCTTTTGTTTCCTTCCTCGAGATTTGTTTCCGTTGGCGCGCGCGAGCGAGCGCCGCCCGGGGGGACGTCAAGGCCCGGCCACCAGCCCCACGACCCCAGGCACTCGCTCCCAGAAGCGGAAACGAGGCGCTACGAGAATTACAAAGGTCATCAGATTTTTATAGAAACAAAAATACAGGTATAATTCTGTGCATTTCATAATAGTACTGCTAAACTTCGGTCATGAGTAGGGCCCGAATGTTTATAACGTGTCATATATTTTTTCTTTGTGTTATTTCCATGGGAAATGTAAGTAAAGCATGATTTTATTTGCAATGACTAAAATTATGTAATTTCTACGTTTCTTATAAGTCATATTTTGGCTTTTTGTTTAACCTTTTGGTCATTTGCCGTTAATGTTTCAAATTATGATCATATTTTTCCATGAATTTTGGTACTTTTTGTCATATTTTTATCTCTTTGATTCCACTTTTGCATACTTGCTTGCAGTTGTTTCAGAAAGTTTTCACATCTCCTAACTGTTATCTAATTTTGTACAATTGTTTCTTTTCTTATGAACATATGTGTATGTGAATTGGGAGGGTGAACTATACAGAAAGAGAAAAAGAAAGCGTAGAAAGTATGAGATTGTTAGGAAGTGTTAGTTTAATTTTGTCAGAGATTTTGCCAAGAATAACCGCTTCTATAAATAATTTTAGCCGGTAGAATTGTCTTCATGGGGCGCCAATGGAGAAGGGAAAATTGTGAATGTGCTAGATTTAAAAAGCATATTTCGAATACAATGGTTATTTAAACAGGGGAATGATTTTGAAAGTTTCGAAAATGCAACCGAAAATTTTAAGTCATATTTCTGGTCATATTTTCATATTTTTAGATCATAAATGTTTGCATATTTCTAACATTTTAGGTCCATTTTTAGGTCATAAATATCCGGACCCTAAACATAAGATTTTTCTACCAATAAAAATACAAGTGAAATTATTTCTATTTCATAATACTGCTAAACTTCGGTCATAGTGTTATTGCGAGACCCCTCCGTTATTTCACAATGGCTTCTGCAATGAACTAAATGTCTCAGAGAAATTTAAAAAATGTTTTAACTAAGATTCTGTACCCAAAAGTTTTGCATCTTATTTTTGATGGTTGGATAATACATAGTAATATAATTCACAGTGTTTGAGTTCTAAGGGTTTGAATCGCGAATGTCCATGTAATGTGCACAATTACTAAACATAAATTTTGAAAAAAAAGTTTAATACACACGCTGACGCCAGACGAGGAATTTTGATTATTCCTAAACTTCAGTTTTAATGTTAAGCGTTCTCATTTTTGAGTGATGAATTCATAATTGGGCATGGAACTGTGACATACACCACGCAGAATGTCGGTCACTTATGTTTATGAGACTTTACCAACATTGCATAATAGAAAACACTTACAGAATAGTAATTTACGTAACAAGGTCGCGAAACAGATGATTTACGCACGAGCCGAGTTTGTCGTGCGAACCTAGCGAGGGTGACTAAGAGACGAGCGCGGGAATCACCTTGCGTTCGTTTTGCATATAGTATTTTTTAACAATCCGAGAGCAAACGCAATGCGTCAAGTAAAGGAATATGAATTAAATTTCAAATAACTAGAAATATGATATGCATAACTCAAACTATTTATTGTAGGTGGCCTACATATTACATTTTTCTATTTCGTTTCAGAATTATCATTAATAACAAATGATCTACTGAACATCAATTGAATCATTAATTAATCAACCGATCAATTGAACATCATTAATTGAACAATTATTCAATTGAAACGAATAACGCTCATTTCTTAAGGGATTTTAAATAATCAATATTATTTACCATTTCACCAAAATCCTTCGGCACCATTTCTTTAAAATCTATATTCGAATCACTTTCTGAAGTCCTATTTTACCTTACTCGTACAAAATTTAATGGATTCCAGTCAGTGTCGCAACACTATTGTTTGAAAATAATAAAAAAAGACGTCATCAAGACGAAAGACAATTGCGAATCGTTACAGATGTTTCGAACACATTTCGCGATGTTTCGGATGTGAAAAAATTAGCTGTTTCGCACACGGAAAACAAGCACAAGAAGCCGTGTTTCGCGTACGGCGTGTAACAAAATTTTTAAACAATTACAATTCGAGTTATGAAGAAAAATATAAAGTTTCGTACGCTCACCTTCTGTAAGGCGGGCGCAATCGGGAGGTGGAGGCCACGAGCGGGCGCTTCTCCCGTGGCGAAGGGTCAACTCAACACATTTGGGTGTACTGCACATTGTCTACTTTTCAATTTCAGGGCCAATTTTACATTCATCGCATTTTCATCTGGTTAGAACAATTTTCTAAAAGGAAATATGAAAATGTTACATCAAATTAATTTCGTTTCAAATTATAAGTTAAATTTTTGAATATTTGTAATGTAAACATTAAGCTCATTCCAATAACCTCCTTTAACGATATTGAAATAATCCTATTGCTCGAAAACACACTCGCAAAATCTCTTGGAGAGGTAAATATTCTTTATTAGTAGCGATGTCCAAACAACAGGAACTATGAAGACCCACCAGGAAACGAGTGAATGCACCTAAAAGTTAAAATCATTTCAAACATTTGGATTCAGCGTTTTCGAGTTCGCATTTTCTTATTCATAACATATGAAAATAATATAATTATACCAGTCATTTAAACTATGAGAAGTGTTCTATATGTGAATAAATATTACATAATTAAATAATGTGAATGTGTAAAGAAGTATTACTACTGAATTTGGAATCCAGTTCTCCAACAAATATTCGAAAATCTGTATCCGCCCTTCTGCGGGCGAGACCCTGCAGTGACCTGTCTCGGTTGTTCCAAGGTCGCGCTCGGCATCAGAAGTCTCAATAGACCACGGCCTCTTCCACACCTTGCTAAGTTATATGGCCAGTCCATGGGCCAACGGGAACATTTCAACATTAAATATTTTTGCACATAAATCTTGTAATTGTCAAAACCTCCTCAAACTTCGACTGTATACACTGTCTGCTGCTAAAATTTCATAAAAATCAGAGTATCCGACATAGTGAGCATTGCGTGTGAGAACTAACGTTCTAACCTATTCAAATATATTCCTGTAATGTGTCAGTTTTCATTCTAAAATAAATTCTAAATGAAAGTAGTTCCTCCAATAACGCATTTTATTCAAACCAAAGGCGTAGTTTAGAATGCAGATTATGACTTCCTCGTAGCATCTGCTGGCACTCCCCTCCTTTCAATTGAGACTTATGTGTTAAAAAGTTGATGTCTTTATCTGATTATTCCACTTCGAATAAAACATATTATAGAGTACTGGAATTACTTCATTTGAGTTCTAAGAGGAATTCTGATTCTCGAGTGAATGTTTTTCTAGTTGGAAATGTAATTAATTTTATCTTTGCATTTCTTGATTAATTGATTGAAGTTTCAAGGAACGTCACCTGCTTGGGTCATTAGTCCCGTTTGTACAAATAATGTTTTATTCTCGGATACGGCGGTATTCTTCCTCCACTACATGGTTATATCAGGCATCGACCTACACGGATTGCTGAGAATTTCCAGCTCCAGGTATATATGTTACAGCGGGGCACCACGCCAGCCGGGATAAACTCCAAGCTTTAGACTGGTTTCCCGAAATGTGTGGTGGTGTAGTGCAGCTAAGTCTGTGTGTGAATGAAAGGGAGGGGTTAGGACAAGGAAGAATTCTCTTCTTACAAAGAACTTTGTAAGGTGAAAAAGTTAAAATGTAAACCTCGCGGGAGGCTTTATTGTTAGGATATTGCTCCGGCATTCGCTTGGTTATTGATCGGAGAAATCACGAAAAACTAATGCTGAGAGTCTTTGTATTCTCCTCCAGAAAGAGGCAGAATTCGTCCTCGCTATTTTCGATTAGGTCAAAAATTCACCCCCTTCGGAACTCGAACCCTAGGACCTCCCGGTCAGAGTCGCTCAGAGTATTGCTGTCTCTGAGCTAACGAAGCTTTTTGAATCGCCTCATTTTATTAAGTTTTAGTGATGTTAAGACGTGGAATAACGCTGAGACGGTTGTGCCAAAACGCGACTGTACATGTGGCAGCCTATTTGGTTCTGCACGAACTACAGTGTTCTCTCGTTAACACTAAGTCCAACAACCGAAGTTTGTTGGAATTTGTGTAATCCGATTATTGCATTCGTCCGGCTACTATGTTTCCTTCCTGAGTCCCAACTTTTGCACATGTTATGACGACATTCCTGTTACGTCAGAACGTGCTAACGAGGGTTTTCTCTAGTTTCCAGAATTCGTCCAACGTTTTGGATAATCCTGCAATCATTGTTTCATGGTTAGCTCTGACCTCCTTCTGATTACAGTCGACCACGACTCGTGCTTACCAATCGATGGCCGGGTCGAGCGATCGAATCCTACGTCGCGACACGAGCCAAGGTCACGTCTCTCCGGCGCCGCCGGCAACCCACCCCCGCCCCCCACTTCCCCTGCCGCAACCCCATTGGGGCCCCCAGCGGCCTCATTAGGGAACCTCGCAGCCCCTCCCCCGCCCTGATCCACTCCCCCACCACCGCCCCCGCCTCACCCTCCACCCTCAACTGCCCTGCGTTCGAACGCAACGCTGCGCTGCCAAGCTTCTGTTTCCCCTGGCGACTCGTCTAATTACACGATTTTTTTTCGAAGCAACAGAGATTTAGACCTGCGTTGTTAACTCTTCTCTCATTCGTTGAGTATTAGCTACGCATTGGGTGACGTTCAGGGAACGAACAGGAAAAAGAGCGCAAGCTGTGATGGCATTTTAAGTAGTAATGGTTATGGCAGATTTGATGGAATGTTTAAGGATTTAGTATATAACATTGAATGTATACCAGTATGTTTTCACTCATAAGTCCGTGCATATTAAATACATAGCCTCCCTCCATCTCATCCCAAATACCATCTACGGTTCACGGTATAGAAATGTAATTTTATTCTACATACACAATCATGGTGCAAGCTATTTCTTTTAATTCCTGATTTTCCTCTTTTTTAACAATAGGGATAATATTTAGGAAGTTGCTCGTCAAGTCATCCGACAACCGTGTAAATATTTTAACATAAAATAAATTGAATTTATTAATTGTATCGTTGAAATTATAATTCCATTCCCCTTGTATATTTCACTTATTACAAAGTAAAAAGACAGTTTTCAAATATTGATAATAATATTAATGAGATATTTAGGCAAATTGTTGAAAACAAGAGTAGTATTCGTGATCAAAGATCAAAAATATTTGAAATGAAGACTTTAATGAGTAAATAGATTACTTTTAATTTTCGGTTTTCTTCTCGTCTATTTCTCGACATTTTCTACTCTTTTCTACTTTCTACTTGCAGCAAACATAGATTACAGAATTATCCAGTTTCCATTATTTTCGAAGCAACGATGCTTTCAGATCAAGTAATACTTTTCGTTTCCTGTTCCAAATCTTCTCAATGGCTGAACTTCTGCCTCTCCGCTTTTCGTGACCCGATTCGACGACACCTGTTCGAGAGCAGAAGACTTCTGTTTCCATGCGAAGAGTCGTCAATTCGAGCCAAAATACGTTCAGAACTCTTCGCACCTCTTGTCTTCGCATGTAACACGTCCATTCGAGGACAAGGAGAACACAGATTTACTCCAGTTTTAACTGTAAGTATCCTGTGCACATCAACATCTATAAAACAAACGCTCGGAAGGGATGTTCTTGTGACTTTTGCAGGTAGCAGCGTGAGAGCTCCGTTTGTTTGCGAATCGTGCAGCACTTCCTTCCTTCTTTCTTCCTTCCTCTTTCCGTCTTCCTTCCGCCCCACCCTCCCATTGGCCAGGTGTGTCCCCCTTACACGTCCTCGATCGACTTTCCGCCCCCGCCGCTCCTCACCCCCCTGCTTCTCCCCACTCTTCGCACCTCCCACCCCCACCCCAAAGCGCCGTCCTCTTTCTCCGGGCCACGCGTACATCGAAAGTGTTGTCCGGTCGCCCGCCGCCGCCTCCGCTGTCGCTGCTGATGTCTCAACAGGAAATCTATGAGCAGTAGACGTTAGTAAGTTCGATATTCCGATAATTCAGTGTCGTTGTCGTCGACTTTCGGCGAGGTCAGTGTCGCAGAGGGAAATAGTTCGCGCGAAAGTAGAATTGAAATTCTCAGTGGGTTACGCAACAAATATAATGTCATCGAAAAATCAAAGCAAGGAAGTTTTAAGAATACATTAGAAATTTCTATAATTGTATTTGTAAGAATTAGGACCTAATTTAAAAGTCTTATGCATGAAATAGTCGAATTCATATAAGTTGAAATATAGAAATGACAACTGTGACGATACTTTTTAAATCAATTTTTTAACTCACTTTGAATAACATTAAACATTTTGGTAAATTTCTAGGGATGAAAGAAAATGCATTAGATATAATTATATTAACATTCGTGATTTAGAGATATTTTTGTGTGTCCGTTATTTATCGGAAACCATTTGTTACGGAATGATAAAAATGCAAGGTTCTGCATTACTTTAAGGAAGTCCTTCTCTCTTTTTCGGAGCGTTAGGCCGGGAGCGGTAGCTCAGTGCATCAACTGATGTCACTGCAGCGTCTCTGACCGGGAGGTCCTAGGTTCGGGTCCTGACGGCGGCAGGATTTTCGACACTAGCTTTTCAGCTAGGTCGAATTCAGTTGCTGTCTGGAGGAGAAGTCTAGCGGCCGGCTGCTCAGATCGGTAGTTTCCCGTGTTTTTTCCGATCAACACCAGGCGAATGCCGGAGCAGTGCCAAACGGGCCACGGACCGCGCGCGATCTGTCCTTCCTCTTCCTTGCCCTATCCTCTCCCCTTACACACACACATACTTACACTAACATGCACTACACTACCACATATTCCGGGAGACGGGTCGGGAGCTTAGAGCTTGTCCCGATTGGGGCGGTGCCCCGCTGGTGGGAGAGTCCTAGTTAGGGGAAAATCCCATTAGCCGACGATAGGTTGGCGCCGGATCTTGCCATCCAGCGGGGGAAGATCACCGCATCTCCCGAGAAAAGCATGCACTACACTAACGGAATTAATGACCATGGCAGTTGATGCGCCCGGAAACACGAAAAAATCAATCAATCAATCGAAGCGTTAGCCTCTCATAACTAAGGGAAAGAGGGTCCCTGTGGGTGCTGATTACGATGGTGTCGGGCGAGACAAGAGGTGCTCCCTCTCTGCGCACCTCTCCCGATTAGGAAAGATGTTGGGATGGAATTGATAATGTTGGGAACAGAATGAAAGGTCACGCGTGGGCCGTGGCTCGTTGTTCTGCTCTGACTTTCATCTGGAAGTGGTCAGGGGAAACCGCATAAACTACAACTTAAAGCAACCGAGTAAGTTTCCAGCGCGAGCCACACATTTACGCTTGAAACAGAATTACTGTCACCTAGAAACTCCGAGCTCCCAATCATTGTTCGTGAGGCGTCTCCTTTATGTTTCCCGTATTTGTGTTGCTTATGCTTTGCTACGGAGAAGCAAACTGTGTAAAAATTATTCTATCCAGTTTTATTATCTTGATTGATTATTTGATGATTCCGGGCGCGTCAACTGCTAAAGGTTATTCACCCCGTACGGGTAATCTATGATTTTATCGTGGGAGGTGGCGGTGATCAGCTGGATGGCGCGATCCGGCGCTGAACTACCCATTCGGCTTTCGGTTTTTTTCCAACCAGGACTCTCCCTCCAGCGGGGCACCGCTCCAGCCAGGTCAATCTCTAAGCTCCCCACCGGTCTTCCGGCATTTGTGATAGTGTAGTGCATGTGTGTGTATGTGTGTGTGTGTGCAAGGGGAGAGGATAGGACAAGGAAAAGGAAGGAAAGATGGCGCGCGGAGCGTGGCCTATTTGATACGGTTCTGCTCCGGCATTCGCCTGGTGTTGATTGGAGAAATCACGGACAACTACCGACCTGAGCAGCCAGCCTCTATAATTCTCCTCCAGACAGCGGCTGAATTCGACTTACTTATCGACTTACTAGTGTCGAAAATCCTGCCACCGTCGGCACTCGAACTCTAAGACCTCGGCGTCAGAGGCGCTGCAGTAACATCAAATGATACTCTGCGCCACTCAATCAGATTTTTAATATTTCTAATACTATTACGCCGTAAGAGACGCTATGAGTTATTCTGCAGGGAATAAGTCTGATTTTTATAAAAAAATTAACTTTTGGTGGGCCTTTGATACCAAAAAGATGGGTCATTCTTGTTCTTATAATGTAGTTAATCACTTCCTCGTGTAGGTTGTGAAGTCAGAATTCACGTTTTTGCGTTCCTAGATACAGAATAGTTATCAATTTTCAAAACGTTTTTCTGTCCGTCTGAATATCTGGCGGTCCGTCCGTTTCTCCGTTTGGGAACAATACTAACACTTTTATAAATAGAATTATCACCCAAATGAGTATTTCATAACTGATATGGCTGACGGCTCAAACCTTTGAATTTGAAAGGAATTTTAATATCTTTTTAGTATATTTTACATGAATTCCGTAGAACATTTTCAAACTTTTTTGATAAATAGCTCTATTTTTTCCTTTATTTTAATGATCGACACTGACGAAATGGTACTTATCCGATTTTCAGCTAAATCTCGGATATTTTGAAAATTGCAAACGTTTGAAATTTTTCTACACCCTTCTTGAAGTACATTATTGTAGACAGAGATGCTGTTTTATGAATGAAACATCGACTTCAAATTTGGATTTTTAAATAAAGACATGAAGATTATTTTGAAAATACTAGTAGTTTTTTGATACTTTTGAGAGAAATTTTTACAATTAAAAATTCTTAAACCCAATTTTCTCGAAAATGATTTCATATTTTTCAACCGAATAGAGCATACTGCTTAATTTTCAAGCCCGAGATTTCTTTTTAATGAAAAGGATTCGTCAGTAGTGGATCTTTAAATAATGTTATCTACATTTTTTTCAAAATATTAGTAGTCTTTGCGTAATTTGGTATCATTTGTTGGAATCTCTGCAACATTTAGGATTCATTATAGCATTTTAAATGCAGTGGTTGTACTTGCAAACTTTCCTAGTTCCAGAAAATGGATCTGCTCTTTTATCTTAGTGCTTGTGTTCAAAGGTTCAGCATGGGTAAATATTATTATCTTTAATTGTTTTTAAAGAATAGAACACAATACACTGAATGCAATGTTATAAGCCCATTTTCATTTAAACATTTAAATTTTCAAAAAATTGAAGATATATATTTCTTTGGAACGTCTTGCTCTTTGTTTGTTTAGAAGTTTTTCAAGTTATGACTGTATTATTATCAGGTTCGCGTGTTGAGGTAAAAACGTTAAGTATAATCAAAATTTACAATTTTTATTGAAGGAGTATATTTTATTATATTAATATCAAACTAAAGCACACGTTGCTTCGGTATTCAATTTTCATCATGTTAAACAAATTCTATCTATTCCCGGTTTGTTCGCCCTCTTCTATCTACTCCTGTGCATTATCAGTCGATTCGAGCTATCCCCACCTTGCCTTGCTCTGCCTTGTCAAGCATTGTCCCGCCTTGTGTTGCCTTGCCACGCTATGCCCCTCCATGCCCCGCCTTCACATGCTAAAATCCCCCTGTCTACTTCACTCACTTTCTAACTAAAATGATTAAGAAAGCGATACTATAAGGAACATAAAATACCTTTACTATCATTATGTTTTTTGTGGAGTTTTGTAGCATATCATGCTAAGGCACTTCCCTAAACCAGTCTGTCACTAATTTAGCCAAACATACGAATATTTATATTCTCTTGATTCATGACATTTCTCCATTACTTCATTACTCTGCTACACAGTCACGCCTAGATGCAATTACGATTAAAATTTCCGACTTAACATTATAAATATCGTGTACGTGGAGAAAAGCTGGTAAAGATTAGCATTAAGAGGCGGATTTTAATTAAATGTATTCTTTTTATTTTAGAACAACGGTTTTCAGTATAGACTGTATATCTTATGACAAAACGAAATGGCCCATTTTTATATCACATTATTTGCAATTGTCGTCGAGTTCAACTAATAAGTCTTTTTACCTTTTACCATCATTTTTAAAGCATTTTTCGCTGATTTCGTCTATTTTAATATTTTTTAATTGTTCTTGCTTCAAATAATATTTACGATATGCAACGTACCTTTTTAAGTCTCCTATTCGATTTCTTCGCTCAGAAATTGTAATATCAGCCGTTGCTAGCATGTTATCTAAGGTTCCTGAGAGGCCTGTGAGCGCCTGATAAAGAACAGTCCAAACCAAAAGTTAGAAAGCTGAGTTTACTTGTACGAAAAGAAACCTTCATTACATCAGTAATATATCCAATAACTTGAGTTGTTCATCTGAAGTGATTTTTAATCAATTTTTAGGTTATTTTTCGTTTTTATGGCATTTTTAAAACATTCGAAGAGCATTTTATAGATCATTTTACGGGATAATACATTTTTAAATCGCAGTGTTAGATTCTTGACAAACCAAAAGTATTGGTGTCAAATTTGTAAGCATTCACTCCAGCGTTTCTAATAACTTTGTGATGCCAACATTGTAAACTATGGGTTTTGTTATTAAAGGTCGCATTACTTATGCGAATATCACATTACTTATGCAGTAAATATCATGTTCGTATTGTACAATAATATAATGGGCTTTTTTCACATCGTAGGAACGATTTTTTTCTATAGTTAAATCATTATTTTATCTATCTTCTCCCTTACACAAATTTTACTTAATTACATTGACAAAAAAGCTTGAATTGTAGCCGTTATTTGTGAAAAAATTTACAATCAGTGCAACAATCTAAGTTGAATGCACCAAGAAAATCTCTGGAACTCAGCTGAGATCGAACCCGCGGCTTTCCAGTCAGCGGCTTGCTCAACTATCCGAGTTGCCGATTCAGAAGAAAGATAGCGTTGCGGTTGTACGTGCAGTGCAGACAACTAGAAGAGTTAGGTTGACTCAGTTGGCATGCAAGCGCTATGAAGAGTGGTTAGTGTTTTAAGTGTCTCCTGTATTGATGACGATTTCTTTACAGTGCGAATGGCGAGGGTGTTATACTTCCAAAGGGAATGAAGGATGAAGGTCAGAGCAAGGCAGCTGCGCGAGTTGCCAGCTTTGAGGTCGCAGCAGGAGATGCCGGGAAGCCCTTGGACTACAGAGGGGAGCACGGGCGAGGTACGGCACGACTTGCTCTTGGATTACTAAACACGCAATAACTTTGGGATAGCTTCCGTAACTTGAGTTCGTGTATTCTTGATGAATACTCTATGTGCTGTTTATTGTGTCCCAGTTTGCTCCGTGCAATATTACAGACGCTGACAATACTGTGATGTTTGAGAGACAGCGTACTTACACTATGATTATGCATCTTCATTTGCATAATGAATTTCGAGATGCATGTTACAGTGAACATTTTGTAATTTCATGTACATTGTGTTTGTGCTACTAAGGATGATAATTATTTATTCAACAATATTGATTTGGTACTTGCTTTTCTAATTGACGCAAAAACATTTGTGTCCTTCAGAGATTTGCGTGTCAAATTATTTGATTTTTTATTTTAATAATACGTGCAGATTGAGTTGAAAAACCAGTATAAAACGTTTTTAAGTATAAAAATACATCTCTAACTTCTGAGATTTACCGTCTTTCAAAGGTCACAAAATACCAGTATCCTGCTTGAACAAGCTTCACTGAAGTTTTGGCATTTGTGAAGTGTAACGTTTTTCTGTAGATACCTACAGTTTTTTTCTACTTAAAAGATGTATTATCAACATCTCTATTTTATGAAATAAACTTTTTTCATATGTTAACTTAAAATAATATCTACATTTTTGTAATAACGCAAATACGATTTTATTCCCTAGATTTCTAGTCCGCTTCTCTAGCACCTTTTCATCAGGGATCGTATAGATATCCGAGTACACAGCATATGAATATAATTCAGCGTCAGAGATTATCCGCTGTAATTCATAATGATTAATCAATTGTATACCAATTAAGAATGATTGTGTGAAAGTAATTTTGATTTTAAAAAAAATGTGTAATATCTTCCAGATAATAAAGCGGGTATTATAAAAGTGTGCACTGAGTGTTTGAAAAATTGCTTGAAATCTTGATTAGTTAGATTTCTTCATTTGAATATAGTTTCTCGTAATGCAATCGAATTGATGCGTGCACATTATGTTTATTATTAAGCGCACTTAGATTTTTAATGACGATTTAATTTCCGTGAACTCGCCATGTAAAAGAATTCATAATTTATGGTTATAGTTGGGTATACACTATTAAGGAACTCTTTTACCCTATCAAAGAGAATCAAATCATTGTTTTCCAATAATGATGTGTTTCTATTTTACAACATGCGCAAATACACATAGTTTCATATTTTGTATTAAGATTTTGTTTTTACAGTCGGTGAGGTTTACTAACCACAAAAGATCTGAATAAATTTGGAACTTGTTCATTCTTGTGTTCTACCCCTCATTCCATGTTTTGAATTCTCCTTTCTCTTTACTTACGTATAAATCAACACATCTTCAATCATTCTTCATTGTCTTCATCATACGCTTTATAGAGTGTTGAAACGTGTTTGAAGTACTCTTCGTTAACTGAGATTAGTGAAAGGTCATTTACCACTGTAGTGCAATCTCCCCACAAATCAAATCATACAAAAAATAAATAAGTTCGCACCTGTGAACGTATCATTGAAATTATAAGACGAAAATCATCATCCATTGTAGTCATGATACCTACAATACTCGAGTACGCTTGTATTCATCCAATTTTTCGTGAAAGTCGCAATCAAATTTTAATAGTTGAAACAATCAAAGGAACTTGTTATGAAGTATCACCAACCAGAACTACCAAACTATCATCAAGTAGTGGTGGTTTGATAAACTCAGCAGTCCCGTTGATCGTCTTGACGCACTCCGAGAGGACGGGGCCCTGATGGGGTGGTGTAATGCTCTTACCCTGGCCTCCTAATAAGGACAGCGGCGCATCGCTTCCTCCGGAGCTATCTCCTTCTCCAAGGCCAACCCAGCGCCCGCTCTTCACTCTCTCCTCTGATACCGTCTCGCCCCTCTTTCTTTCCCGTCTTTTCTTCGCTAGGTCTGCAGGCGTCCCTATAATTATGTGAACTAAACTGTAGCCCCTCGTTTCAATGCTCCAAGGCATTTGTAATTTTCCTCTATACTTTGTTGTATTTTTTCAATAGCCGATGAATTATATTTTGTAAGCATTTAATAGTGTGCTTATAGAACAAACTTTTGTGCTATCTTGTAATATACATCGAAATATATACATTTTTTCTACTGTGTGTTTTAAGAAGATAGTAAATTGAATGATATACAAATTAAAGTGCTAAGTATTTTACGGAGTTCTATTTTTACTTTCTCATATTAGTAGTATATAGTGGTACCAGAAACACAATTGGCTCAAAATGGATGTTCATCGGCCAACAAACACCAGTGCTTAAAACTTCAACATCTCGATTTTTTGGGAGATACTTTATATAAAGTTGCAACGTTATAAAAATTTTCTCCGAAATGACTCAAAGTTTTTCTTTAAATTTCTTACTCGAATGAAGCAATGGGTACTTAAAAAATGGTATAGGTCCGATTTTCATTAAAATCTCTGAATTTTCGAAAATTTCAAAAGTTTAAAAATTATTGGTCCCTATCCCACAAATATACGAGGATTGGAGCAGAAGTTTTGGCAACTATTTTCTCGATACCACTTTCGCTCTTTGACTGCAGTAACGTCCATCTACCTCCCTTCGGCAAGTGATCGATTACCGTACGTCGCACATCGGTCCACAAACTCGCAGGTCATCCCGTGCGTTGCTGATCACACGTTACTAAATGCCCTCGTTTAATCTCTGCTGGCTCTATTTCGCGACTGTCTGGTATGGAAAGGTATTATTCCCAACAGCCTTCACCACTTTACTGTGACATTTTAGGGTATTTCTTCCATGGAGAACGGCTGTCTTGATGTAGGAGCGTTGCTCGAAAGGGTTATGTTCATTTCGCACGGCGTTCCTAGTCAGACAACTGCTTTCACATTTCTCTCAATTTTAGTAGACACTCAAAGAACCATCTGTTGTTGTGAACACACACTAATACTCCGATTTAAACAAAGTGGCACTTCAAGGTCAGGAGTTGGACGGAAAGGGAGACACTGTCATCCAATCAGCAGCGTCACGATTTAAATTTTTGGTACTGGATCTTCCGATTGGAAGATAATGTCCCCCTCTCATTCCAACTTGTGACCTTGAAGTGCCACTATGTTTAAATCGGAGTTTAGTACTGCATTGTTTCATGCAAGAGATAAGATTATGTGATCCAATAATTAAAAAAAATAGTTGTCACGACTTCTGGCCCAATCCTCGTATTTGTAGATAGAGATATTTTGAAGAATTAATCTTGAATTTTGAAGAATCTTTTCTTGTAAATTATACCTTTAATTAATGCCAAGTATTTTTTTCACAATAAAAATAATTACAGTATTAGTGGTAAGCATCGGAATAATTAGGAAATTGAAGTGATCAATTTGAAGTAAAATTTCCTAAATATTCACGGAAATAGGAAATCGCTTCGTCTGAGTCGATCGCTCCCGAGGGCTCCTCTCTCCTCCGGGCACGGTGGACTACCTCGACAAGTAGCAGCTTCGTTGGCGGCTCGCACACATACGCTGAACCAGGCCACACCCAATGGACCGCGCGCCCTCTTGAACAGTCCTGGTGTGCACGGAGCGTATTCGAGGGAGGTTAGCTCCATTCCAGGTCCTACTGTTTTCCCAGCTTCTCATTTCCCTCATTTCCCCCATTACGCGTCAGTGAGACCAGATCAACATCATCAACCATCAACCTGGTTCGTTGAGGTCGTGACCAACTCCCGCGCCGTAACGAACAGCAACCGGAGCGACGCTGCGTGAGCAGGCAAATCCAGCGCAGCCCCTGCTTCTAATTACCTCCATTGCGCATCATTCATATCATATCAATATCATCCACCATCCATCTATCAATTTGATTCGTTCTAGGGTCGTTCAAATCGTGACGACCTTCCGAACAGCAAACGGAGCGGCGCCGCGTGGGCGAGCTAGTTCAGCCCAGCCCATGTTTCTCATTACTCCCATAGCCCATCATTCAGATATCCAGCATCTATACATCAACCTGATTCGTTCCAGGTTCGTTCAGTTTGTGACTACATTCCGCGCCAGAACGAACAGCAACCGGAGCGACGCCGCGTGGGCGGGCAAGTCCAACGCAGCTTGCGCTTCTCATTACTGCCAATGCCCATCATTCAGATCACATCATTATCATCATCATTCATCCATCAACCTCATTCGTTCCAGGTTAGTTTAGATAGTGAGGACCTTCAGATAACATCAACATCATCCACCATGCATCTATCAACCAGATACGTTTAGATCGTGACAATCTTCGGCGCCGGAGCTCACAGCAACCGAACCGACTGGGCGTGGGCGGGCGAGTCCAGAAGCGGCGCAGGCCGGCCCGCGCGCATCAGGGCAGGTGGCCGGGCGGTCGATGGATCCGTCCTCCGACTGCGGAGGCGGTGACGAAAACGCTGCAGCAGAAGGCGCGGGCGCGGGCGCGGCCGGACGGCGCGTGGGGCTCACGTGGCCGACTGCCGGCGGCGCGGGCTGCGCGGCGGGGCACGGGGCGAGGGCGCAGGGCGTTGCGGAGGGCTCCAGCCCTTATTGACCGCTTCTCCCCTCCCCTCCCCACCCCTTTCCGCGCTCCCAACCGCCCCCGCCGCGCGTCGTACACTGGGTCGAAAGACGCTTGGAGAAAAAAAATCTCGCTATCGATTGTTTGGAGAATATAATAAAATGGCAGGAGTCTGAATTGGAACTGGAATATTTTCTAATTCAATGAGGTATGAAGCTGGAACAATTATTTTACGAGCGTTTCGTAAGTTCATACGATGCAGGCTCTCCTGGGTGTCAGTTTACTGAATAAACAATTTTTTACCTCGTGGATGGAAATATTTTTATCAGTTCTATCTCCACCAAGACGTAACTCTGAAAGCAAGACGAACTGCATACGGCTGTTTCTCGCATCCCCGCCAGCCGTAGGGGGTCAGCCGCGCTCCAAATACTGGGGGGAAAAGAGTGCGGAGAAATAAAGCTTGAGATGGATTGTTTTCACGAATAAACAATGTTCAGTATTCTGAATAAACGAGAAAGTAAAAATTCTAGAAGTGTCAACTGATATTGTGACGTGACGATATTGTTTAGAAAGATTGTTATTCAATCTGGTATTAATTAGAAACCGAAGATTTTTTTCTAACAACGCATTGACTACTTGCAGGATTATATTTTTTTTCTAAATAACCTCCTGGTATTCAGGAGTCAGAAATTCCTATAGGGCAAAATATTGAAAATAGTTTCCCTAAATGACTCCATTTGTGTCCTGTTTGTAAATTTGTTCCAATGAATAATATACAACTTAGTGATAATAACGTGATTTGTTCATTATTTCTTTTGACTTTACATTGATGTTTTTTTTATTTATATTTTGACTCCGACGTTTACATCTCTTTTCTTGCGTGGAAATTGTCGAGAATAATAATCAAGTATTGCTAGATAAACTGTTTTTTCCTCGGGAGCTAGCCTCAAAGAAGCTATACCGACCGCCCCGCCTGGCATTCCTTCCAGTCCTTATCATCTTGTAAGTAGGGTCTTGGAGAGGGCGACCCCCACCCTAACAATCATTTCCCTACTCTCTCTCTAGTTTGCCACTCCTGGACCCTACCCATCATTAACCCGCTAAATAGCCTCACCACCTGTCAGGTAGTTTCTAGTTATCGTCTAGACGCCGCTGTGATTCTTGGATTCATGTGATTGATGGTGTAATGCAGAGGAAACGTGAGAATTGACAGAGGAAACGTGTAATTGTCAGGAAAATGGGTGCACCCCGAGAAAACCTGGCGCGAACTCGCTTTACACAACACCAATTCCACCTGGAACAGCTTTGTTTCTAATCAGGACACCAGCGAGGAAACGCGTGCAGTGTGGCCACTGGGCAATGGGCCGCCCCTCTTGTAGAGTGTATACGGCTTTTGTGATGTGCATGCCCACTGCCCACCTGGTCGTCTCTGCGACCAGCCCCTCCGCTGCCCTATTAACCCTTTCCCTCGGAGGATGGGCTGTAGGTACCTGGAAGCTCTGATCGCATCGGAGCTGCTCATACCCTCTCGCAGTTAGCGGTGTGGATAATTTTTATTGGTGAAGGGTTGGCAAGGAGAGGGAGGCAAAGCGAGGTTATCTACTGAAACCCAGAAATTTGTGTAAAGACTGGAGTTTTCACATTCAGTAGAGAAAAGATGAGAAACAGTCCTTTCAACTTAACTCTTTTATTATTAGCTAATATTATAATTACAGTGATTCAGTAAACAATATCTAAAAATATTTATTACGATGTTTATTTACAGCCCTGTGTTTCACGTACCTTCAGGTGACATTTAAAACTTAAGCATTTAATGAATTGGAAGGACGCATATCTAATTGCATTTCAGTATAATAAAAATACCTCCACGTTGTCCACGTACAAAAAATGTTTGTGGCCTGGATTGGGAATTTTGTTTTCCACATGATACACGGAATGTTGGAGGGTCATGGTAACGTTTCTTTTTTTTCATAATGCGATGTGCATGTGGTATAAACAAGTGTAAATTACAGTTTTTAGTAGGATTTAATACGGTGCAGTTTTACTTTATCAAGCTCTGGCTTTTTTAGCAATTTAGAAGCTCTCCCAAGATGATTTTGAGATACTTCGCTCTTTTAGCCAAGATGTTTCTGAAGACTTTTTCAATTGTATTCTGTCAAATAGAAAGATATGAAAAACAGTTCCTTCAGACATTAGAAAGTAAAAATAATTCCAAGATATGGACATTCCCTACAGAATCTGAGGTATCAAAGCATATCCTTGACATCCAAGGCGACTAGCGACTATTTTCTCCACCATATATCTCAATTTTTAGGCTAGTTTTTTTTATAAAAATTGAAAAATATCTAATTTGATTTAGTTCCCCCCAAAATACTCTCAATTTCTCGTAATGTATGCTATTTAAGTATTCTCTCAGTTTTTCTAAATCGTTATGTAAGTAACGGAACTTAACAATTATGGATTGTATAATTTCATACTTTTATTATCAAAATGTAGATGTCTGTTCAAATGAAATTAATGTACAAAATAAGTTAACACTTTAATGGATGAAAGGAAAATGACGGCCGGATATATAAAATGCTTCTTAATTTGTACTCACCAGTGATGAGCTTTATCGACATCAGGTGTGACCAAGAAAGAATACTCACCTGCAACAGAAGAACATAAAAAATAAACTATTTTTGTGTTTATTAAACATATATTACTGCTGTTCAGTGAATTACGTTGTATTCTTTTTCGTTCTCGCTTTAATTTTTTCTAATATTTCATCAATATATCTGTAAATATAGTTTCCTAAAATAGAAAATAGAAATAGATCATTTAAGAACTTCAATAATATACCAAAATTGTATGTTAAAGTCTGAGCAACTGAAAGTTTTGAGTGTTTTGCATATTATTTGTGGTTTAAGAATATGCTACCAAAAACAGTGTTATGAACAGAACGACTCCATAAGCAATAACAAATTAAAAACCGACTGAATCGCGATGAAATGTGAACCTATTAGAAATTCATCTAACGGTACAATTCGGTAGTTTTTACAGGGCGAGTTTCGGTTTTGCAAATTGAGTGACTGGGATTAAAAGGGGCGGCAATCGCTTCTGCACGTTTGTGCAAGAAGTCGGAGGCATCCGCCCGCCCTGTCTACCGCACGTTTCAAAACTCGAGATCTGCGGAGGCAGTGGGTTTACACGCTACATATGTATAACATTGCTGATAAGGGAAAAGCTACAAGAGCTCAGTTGTAAACATTATGATAGGTTGAACTGAATCTTCTTGTAATTAGTAAAATAATCCAAAAATCCGGGTTTATTAGAAAGTCAAATTACAAAATTATTTTGTTTCAAACAAATAAATGAGGAAATATATAATAAAAATGCTTCCGACAGGGGAGGAGGGCAACGCTCAAAAGATAGCCGAGCTCCCTGCTCCTTGGCAGAGGAATGGAAGATGCAGGGACGCGCAGACTGAGCTCACGTACGTGCGCTTTACGTAAACAGAGTGAACATAATTTTTTATACAAACTCTTTTGGAATCCGAGAAAGTAATGATTGATTGAGAACCTGTTTCCTATAATAAAGATACATTTTGAAAAATGAAAAAAAAACACGTAAATTTAGTATTAAAAAATAATTTTTGTTTTACTATTCACTATATAGAACTATTAATATAGGAGTTTGATTTTGTCCCGTTATTTTTAACGGATTACCCCTAGTACTTAAAAAATCTGTGATTTTAAGAAATGCCCTGCAGTCACGTTAGATAGTTCAAATTCAACATATTAATATTTTATAACAAAATTGCAGTGTAATGAATATATTCATGAATATATTCATTGAATTTAGATTTTTCCACAATTTCATTCGCCTAATTCTCACCATCGTAAAAATATAAACAGGTATTAAATATTGTTTCAGAATTAAATCAGTCCATTCGATGTTGCAGTGGTTTTCTCCGTTTGCGTTGTAATGTTATCTATAATGACAAGTGCAATTGGTGCATATTATCTTTAGCTCTGAAATCCATAATTCCTACCTTATCCCTTCCACTACAAGTCGTTTAATACAGGTAGCAAGAGTTTTTGAAAAGGTTTGATAACAAGAAATATTCTCTCCAGTGCAATAATAACTATTTGCAACGAAAAATCAGCTACAGAATTTGGCTATTGTTATTTAACGCATCCCAAATTAAGGTTATGATTTTCCCCAATTGCTGACTTCAGCAAACGAACACAAAATTAACAGACGATAGTTTTTGCAAATTCTTGTATTTTTTATTGCTGCAATATAAGCATTACTAATATAATGAAAACATTTTCTGTCTTATGTGTAATTGACTTTAACACTAGTCTGTACTCTATGATTTATTTTATTGTATTGAACATTAATTCATTTTCAGTCTTGGGAAGGTTGGCCTGATGTTTAAGACAATTTGAATTCGATAACGCCACATTCCACTGATTTATGTTTTGAAAATCGAAACAGGTCATGAGATGGATGTGTCCAAAGTGAGATGCTTTGCTATGAAAACGTCTTGTTCCACTATTACAGAGTTATACTTCTGCATATGTCAGTTGCTAGATGACGCAGAAAAGCCGAGTGTTTTAAGTAGAATCTTTCTTTATTAACCCTGGGTGACATAAATTCGATAATTGTCAAAACAGAACAACTGCAACTGAGTTAATATGTCTTTTCTAAGGCAATTGTATTCGAAAAATTTCTCATTTCTCCAGATTTCTGTCACAGGGGATTGAGCACGGCGGAGGCGACCGAACGGTAAGTGTTATAAAGCGAGCGCTTCCATTGTGTGCAAACCATTCCTACGGAGCAATTTACACTGAAAGTATGAAATTTTCTTTAAAGAAAGGGATAGAATAGTTTGTAAAATTAGACCAAATGCAAAAAAGTCATTTCTGAGACAATTTTACAATCTGAGAAAACATTTTGAAATTTCATGTTGATGTGCAAATAATGGGTGTTTTAGTGTGATTGTCGATTTTTCGTGCAAACGACCTTGTACAAAAGGGTTTACAGAAAAGAGCAAGTACTGAAAAATCGAATCTGATGAGTTAGTAGTTGTGAATGTTTTCTACATCGTGACAATGAAAATAGTCTTTAATGATACAAACCATGCTCGTTGTTAACTTATATCGGTAATTCACGCAATATAGGTGTAAGAGAGAGGGGATCCGGAGTTACAGAAAAAATGGACGGGAAGTATTATAGAAGTCCCTAATTTCTGCCAATTTCTGTTCGTAGAGGCTGGACCAGCTGAGGCTGGACGCGAAAAGCAACCAAGTCATGGCTTATTGCATTTTGTGCAAGGCCACCACCGTCACCACGACAGCCAAGGGCTCGCCTTCTCCCACCCCGCATTTCCCATCCCCTTTCTCCCTCTTCCCTTCCCACTCTCACTTCTCCATCTCCCTTGTCCCTTCCCCTTCCCAACGCCGCTACCGCACCGGTTCTACGTCCGAGCGAGCAGCCAGGGCGGCGCAGCAGTCGCAAAAACAATCGGGCGGGTGGGCGCCGGGTGCCAGTCGCCGCGCGCGCTCCGCTGAGCCCCGGTGACAGGAATTGATAGCTCCCGGCCCAAGTTGCAGCCAACAAATACAAGTTTCCGGCAGCGCCGCCAGCCCAAACCCCTGCTGCTGCCCCCACCGCCTCCTCCGCGCTGCCTACCACTGTCAGGTGGCCGTCGCGCAGAAGTGCGGGCCAAGGCTCTTTTTCCTTCGACCCGAACACACGAATACGTTAGGGGTCGCGTATTGTTGTAGACTGTTATTCTTGTTAAATATGAGCATATAAACTTAATGAATGTATTCGCTATTCCAGTTATCGCGGGGAATAATCCCTTGAGTTTTATTGATCTCGTTTCATCGCCTGTACACAACTGCTCGTTTCTAATTACACATTTTTTAATTTATTTATCGTCTAAAAACAGTGAACAACTGAGTGATGTATGGATGGGAAGTACAACGTAAATATCAAATTAAGTCTGTATTAGTAAAAACAAGTAAATTTTGCCAATAATAGTTGTTTTTATTCTCTAAACAGTATTAATAAACGACACAGTCATAACGGAATAGTCCTAAAATTGTGCGATGTAAACTGCTAGATACTAAACGAAGTCGCAGCTCTGAGTCACGGCACATAATTTATTGGTAATTTCCAAGGCACTTGTGGCAATGTCCTCGATTAAATGGGTGTTTATAGCACATTGGGTTCATCAAAGAAAATAAAATCTACGGTTTCAGGTCGTTCTTATGATTTTATTTTAACAAAGCTGGACCTTTGCCATTAACATCCCAAAGCTGCTCCTTTGGGATGCTTCTTCTCGGAAACCTATTCTGTCCATAGCCTTGCACATAATTTTCTCCCACTTCTTCGTATTCCGTTCAATGACGTTTGAAAGTTTTCTGATCTTTATAAATAGATGTTTAAATAATTGCTTGATGTGAAATTTTATGAATTTTAAGTGTCTGAACTGAATGTAGTTTTAAGAAATCTACAATTCAGAAACTTTCTGAACATTTCCTTCAGAATGTGTGATAGGTAATTTAAATGCGATTTTAAAACGTACGAAAAGGGATGGTTATTTAGTGCCGTTTTCATGTTTTGCATTGAGTACAATGCTTTTGCCGACCTTCGAGAGTCAAGGCTTGCGGTACGGAGTCGAAACAACGGACTCGAGTACCGCGTAGTTCCAGCCTCATTATAATGGAGACGTGGCGGGCTTCTCAAATCACCGCGTATCGCAGCTGAACCATCCCAATTTCAGAATGATTCATCTCTCATCATCATCATTCACCACCCACTATCATTTCACCTTCCATACAGTGAAAGCAAAAGAAACTACTCCTACGCTCAGAAACTAGCTTGATGCTGTCATGATAATATGTATGCAGCCACGAAACCACGTTGTTACTCAATGATGACTAGGGAACGGACTTTATTGTAATAAAAAAAGCAAAATGTGTACATATATATGTACTTATTTTTTCAAAAATATGTAAGAAAAAATAGGAAATATGTGAAATAAATATTCCTTATAATGTTTACAATTCTATTCTTCAAGCGTTTTCCGAGCAGAGTACGTTGCCGATCAGAACTTTACATGGATTCAGAGAGGCTGAATGAAAGTTTTACATCTACAGAAGCAATTATTCGTTAGTTTCTTCCGAAACATAATACTTTCGTATTAAATACAATGTTTACGAGGAGCCGGAGCTCAAGTGAATAGTACCGTGTAGCCTGGGATAGAAGGGGGGGGGGTAAAGGGAGCATTCTCCCACTCCAACTCCAGAAAAGGGATAAGACAATGATCTGATTTTTTTATCGAGTTACGCATGGAGTCTATGAAACACGAGTAAGCACGTGGTTGAAGTTCCTTCTGCTTCACTTACTACATCCGCTCATCGTTAATCCCGACTATGCTGTTTCCAAGAAGCAGTGGGGCGGGGGGGGGAGATAAGTTTGGCAATTAATAGCGATTATCCGGCGTTAATACAAGCGCATTGCGTATTTTTTAAGTATTTCAGTAACTAAGTTAGTTTTCAAGTAACATATATTTCGAACATCACAAGTGAAATGTTCATTTTCGACCTATAAATATATTAAAATGTAACGAAATATGTAGCTATAGATAAAATATGTAAAATATGTAATTATACCAAAATATGTAAAAATATGTAAAATAAAAATGGTTCCAATTAGTTCAGAATGTCGTGTTAAGTGTAAAAAATATTAGTGAATGCAAGTATCTTGTCCCTGTAAAAATATGTATTTACATGAAAATCCGTTCCCTAATGATGACTATAGTTCCGATTCTTATATATGTATTTGGCACTTTATGGCCGGACAATAAATTAACACATTGGAAAATTCACACAGTTTACAATTTGAGAATACATAAATAAAATATTTATTAAACCAATTATTAAAATAAAGCTTGTTTGGCCTATTTGATTTACGTTTTTGAAGAGTTCATTTTTATCTTTGTCAGCAACGAGTGCAATTGTACAAATGTAGTAATTCAACGATCAGCAGAGAAACACTGCATCATTCTCTTCGAAGGCTTTTGCAAGCTAGATATTTTCCCAGGCCTGGGCACTGTTTTTATTTATTATCCATGCCTGGGGGTAAGGGAGACATGTGGTGAGCATGGCATACTCCCATCACCCCATCACAGAACCTAGCTTATTTAGCCTGACTGAGCTGTCTTTCGTCACACAGCTGGAGAAAGCAGATTCATTTTTGCCCCGGTCGGGAATCGAATCCAAGACTACCTCATAGAAAGCTAGCACGCTGTCCATGAGCCAACCGAGAGGCTTTGGACTCATGTGTAATTATATATTTTTTGTGTTTATATGTACAGCTTACAAAATTGTTTTCTTCACGAATCGTTGTAATCCTAGCAGCAATCCTAAAGTCATATTTTGTACTGTATTTCATATTTTGCTGATATTTTAAATTTTTTACATATTTTTAAAATAACTACCAATTTTCTTGAAATTAATTCTCAAAAATTGTTGATTAATCTTAAAAAACGGTTTTTATTTTAAAAAATCGGCATAAAATAATTCAAAATTGCGTGTTAACGATCCAAGAGAAGTCACAGCCCCGTGTGAAGTCACAGTCGTGTGTACGCAGTCTATTTGGCATAATTTCCGTCGGATCTGCCTTCTTATCTGAGCCGCGACAAGTGCGGAACAGCGCTGAGAATATTGCCTTTAGGTGTGGAAAGTATAAGTGACTGTGTGCTTTTTGAACTTAAATCACAAGATACGAGAAACATTGGTAGTCACAGACGTGTAGCACTTCGAATAGAATGATGCAGTGATTCTCTGCTGGTCGTTGAATTACTACATTTGTACAATTGCGCTCGTTGCTGACAAAGATAAAAATGAACCCTTCAAGAATTGAAATCAAGTAGGCCAAACAAGCTTTATTTTAATAATTGGTTTAATAAATATTTTATTAATGTATTCTCAAATTGTAAACGGTGTGAATTTTCCAATGTGTTAATTTTTTGTTTGAAATTTTTCTGGGCGGTTACTTGTGTAGTGTAATGTAGTATGCAATTAAATATTTCTTTGTGAACTTTGATATTACGTATTATATCTGATTTTACGTTTTTGTTACATATTCTTACAGTTTTTTCATTGTTATATACATACATATTTTGTCATTTCATACAACATATTTTTCCGACCTTTAGCGATGACTATAATGATTTTGAAATGCTACTTAATTTTCTTGGAACAAAGAGGCATTTGGCGTTTGAGCGCTTGAAAAATATTTTCTCGGTTAACTTCCTGTTTTACTTCTATGCAGCATGAAAAGACTTCAACTATTTAATTTATCTGGTTACTAATGTTTTCGTAAGTATCTCACGGCATTTACAATCACTTCTAAAACTTTTGACTTTGTAGTATCCGTTCGTTCATCACAATCTTCTCTAGGCCTGTATGAGTTTTAACGGCAGCCTTTCTGTCCATCACATTGTTTCATTAAAACGAATATATTGCTTCTTTGGGAATACGCGTCATCGGGATTGTTTGACACTGATCAACTTGACAGCTTTGCACGGTTGAGAAGTAGTCACGAAGATGGCCTCGCAATACCCTACAGCCATCAACAGCGAGAACTGACAGGACACGAGAAAAAAAGTGTCTCAATGATTGGCATTAAAAGCACGTTACAAAAATGTTGCCTTTGCAGCAGTTGACCCAGGGCTCGAATCCCGACGGTGGCGGTTTTTTGACACTAGCTTCTTAATTGGTCGAATTTAACCTCTACTTGCGAGAGAACTCTAGCAATCAGTTGCTCTGATTTGTAGCTTCCCGTGGTTTCTCAGAACTACGCCGGATTACCGCATCAAACGGGCTACTGACTGCGCGCAATTTTCGTTTCCCCACACTTGTCTCCTCCTCTCATCTTACACACACACACACACGCACACGCGCGCGCACTCGCTCCCTTCATTGGGCGCGCCTCCGCCACCAAAATCGATCATTCACGGCAATTTTTCCTTCTCTGAGTGATCACTTCTGCAGATTCTTTTACAATTTATGGTCGTTTAGAGTGAAATTCTCAGCAATGTTCATGAAATAAAACATACTGAAAGTAAATGTTTCCCCTGTGGAATATTTTGTGGATATACTTCTCTAGCTTCTTTCAGATAACACCAAGCACAATTATCGAAATTGCATGCAGTACATATTTATCGCCCATTATTTTAGTTCATTCCATCTCCCTTAGATTTTTGTCCAGTTTCCCTGATCCATTGAGCGATTGCTGAAATGTTCACTTTCTCTTTACAGTTCTTCCTCTCGATTTCGATTTCATAATTTTTCCTTCTGTATGGTTTCAAAGCTATTCATTCACTGCTAGTTTTATTACATGGTTAACGGGTGAATGTTAACGGCAAACGTGATGCTGGAAAAGGTAGTTTATTGAGTACAAAAGACTCCTGGATTTCCAAAAATCTATTGAAACTCTGCGTGCGAGCGAGCAAGCGACCTCGCGCAACGTCGGGCGCCGTGCGTTACGCCACTGACGGCACCCGACGACACCCGACGGCACCCGACGACAACCGACGACAACCGACGACAACCGACGACAACCGACGACAACCGACGACAACCGACGACAACCGACGACAACCGACGACAACCGACGACAACCGACGACAACCGACGACAACCGACGACAACCGACGACAACCGACGACAACCGACCACAACCGACCACAACCGACGACAACCCACGGCAACCGACGGCAACGGACGGCAACCGACGGCGACTGGTCGCCGCGCGCCCGGTGACTTCCGAGATCCACAATCGCGGCGTTCGCGACAAGTTTTCCCAGCCGGACTTGGAGCGCTCGCCTCGTAGAATCCAAGAACTCGGTCTGCCGTTTTCTACAGAATGCAGAGCTCTCGAGATCAGTTGGGAGGTAGACCTTGTTTCCGCAATAGCGTTGCTTCTGCGAGACACGTGGAAGGGGAAACCTCCGCAAGCCGACGTAAAGATTGGCACCTGACCTCATGATCCAGCAGGGCAGGAACACCACCACTTCCCAGGACATAGCATACCCTAAACTTACGGGAGTATTATACTAAGTAATTGAAGTGTGCGGAATCAACACAACTCTCTGTCTCTCTCTGTCTCTCTCTGTCTCTTTCTCTGTCTCTCTCTGTCTCTTTCTCTGTCTCCCTCTGTCTCCCTCTGTCTCCCTCTGTCTCTCTCTGTCTCTCTGTCTCTCTCTGTCTCTCTCTGTCTCTCTCTGTCTCTCTCTGTCTCTCTCTGTCTCTCTCTGTCTCTCTCTGTCTCTCTCTGTGTCTCTCTGTGTCTCTCTGTCTGTCTCTGTCTGTCTCTGCCTGTCTCTGTCTGTCTCTGTCTGTCTCTGTCTGTCTCTGTCTGTCTCTGTCTGTCTCTGTCTGTCTCTGTCTGTCTCTGTCTGTCTCTGTCTGTCTCTGTCTGTCTCTGTCTGTCTCTGTCTGTCTCTGTCTCTCTCTCTCTCTCTCTCTCTCTCTCTCTCTCTCTCACGCTATGTAATAAATAGCGTGCTGACAACGCTACGTAATTAGACAACGGAGTTTTGACCCCACGTAGCGGCGCGCATACAAAGGCGCGGGTGCGTCGGTTGCGTCGGCGACGGCAGGAGCGTGTTAATTTCGGTAACTCTGCGTTGTTTAATTCACGCGATTTCACAAATGCTTTCTGGCAGAAGGGAAGCGGCTTTTCGCGGGCGGGCGGGGCGGAGGTGCCCCGCCCGGCGCGCAGGGAGAGCAGTCGCAGCAGCCCCTCGGAATAGAAATGTCTGCGCCTGCGGAATACGAGAGGTCGCTCGCTCGCTCGCTCGCGCTTCTCGCGGAATCCGCTCAGCGCGTGCCCCCCCCCCCCTCCGACCGGTCCCCGTCGCCGCCGCCGCCGCAGGGAAGCGCTGCTCTTTTGGAAGACAGCGCCAACCGCCCCCCGCCCCCCGCCCCGCCAGCCCCCCGCCCCGCCAGCCCCCCCAACCCCGTCCGAGCTCATGTCGTTCCCGCCCCACGCTGGCACTTCGCTTTTGCTTCCGCTGCACCTCTGTCGTCCTCAAGTGGTGAGGGCTGCTTATCCAAACTAGCCTCCCTGCCTGACTCTCTACTTTTCTGTCTGCCTCTATCATTCGCCTACCCTCTTTCTCCTCGCGTTTATATCTCACCTGCTCTCATCCTTCAATTTTATTGCCAGCTGTCACCACCCTTCCACTCCTTCCCACTCTCTATTTCTCACTTTTGCTATTTCTCTCCCCTCTCTCTTTTTCTCCTCTCCTTCTCCTCTCCCGCTTCTACTTTCCCTCCCCTCTCTTTCCTCTCTCTTCTGTCTGTGGACACAATGTTTTCCTTTCTTCTTTTCCTATCTCTTCCTCTCTCCTCATTCCTTATTGTTTCTACTTTCCCCTCACGCCTCCCTCCCTCCCTCCCCCCCTCTCTCTCTCCTTTCTTCCTCGCCTACGTCTTTATTTATCCCTTCTGCGTCCCTTCCCTCCTCATTCTCTCTTCTCTCCCCCACCCATTCAACCCCTTTCTTTCCTTCTAACCCTCTCTTTGTCTAACCTGCTCTTTTCTTCCATCTCCTGTTCAACCTTGTCTCTCCCACGTAATACCTCTTCTGTTTTGCCTACTAAATCCACACCTCGGTTCTCCTCTATCATGATGTTCTGATTTATCATTATCTGTCATGTTTTAACGTCTGTTTCATCCTGTCTATTTTTACTTTTTGTCTCTGATGATTTGCTTTTATTGTGCTTTTGCTTCGTCCGGTTCCGTTTCTGAACCTTCCTGGCCTTGTTCCCTCGTGACACGTCCTCTGCGTTCAATAAGGTTTCGCCCTCTTGATAAGTATACTTCCGTCACTTTGAACGCAGATTATCGCCCCATTCCCAGGATGCCCGTTCATGGGATGTAGGGGAAGGGGAGAATTCCTCTATAGCGTTAAATACCTTGGGCTGTAAAAGCTTAAACTGCCCCGCCAGGATCACAATCAGAGAAATCCATTTTTAACACGCCATGCGCGAAACGCGATTTCTCGTGCTTGTTCTTCATGTGCCAACATTTATAACGATTAGCAATTGTCTTTCGTCTTGACGACGTCTTTGTTTATTATTTGCAAACAATAGTGTTAAGATACTGACTGGAATCCATTTACTTTTGCACGAGTAAGGTACTTCTATATATTTGATATTTAATTCATATTCCTTTACTTGACGAATTGCGTTTCGCTCTCGGCGTGTTAAAAATATAGTTTATGCACAACAGGCGGGGGGTGATTTCCGAACTCAACTCGTGCGTGAATCACCTATCTCCGCCCTTGTTAGATAAACTACTATTCTGGGTGCCTCACTGATGTTTCTCGCACATTGAATTGTTCAAATCAAGGAATACAAATTATGAAAATTGTAAAAGAATACTTGGATTAGTAAATATTGAAATGTTTACTGAGCCAGGCCAGTTACATTGGACATCGGACATACTTTCAAGTGAAGTGTCGGAAACCTCATGTATGTATATTATTCGTCACATCCACCGTCAGAAAAAATGAAAATGCTGTTTCATGACATCACATGTTTTTGTTGTTGCTTTTGCTTTTATAATTTGTGAACGACTCCTCCTGGGGAAAACAAATTCAATTCGTACCCAGCCCGTTCGCTTCTGTCTCGACCCATTCCAAATTCTTTCTACACCGTTGTACCAAGACATGTCTCGTCAACCGCCATTTCGTGTCCATGCTATTCCGTCCACCCCCATTCACCTCAGAGAAGAGATGCTTTCTTAGATGTCGCTTGCTACTTTCGCCTGTGCCCCGGCAGTCGCCCTCGGGCCTCACCCACGCTCGACACTCGCGCTCCTACAAGACAGTTCCCCCTCCCCCTCCTGCCGCCGCCCCTCCCCGCCCCCCCCTGCTTCGCTCCGTCACGCCACGCCTCGCCACGTCGCCATCAATAAACTGAAGCGGTGGCTCGCCGTGTACACATTCAAGTTCACAATTTATGTAGAGAAAGAGAACCGTTAATGTTCGGAAAGGGGATCGTAAACCGTTAATGTGGCATAACTATTTTTCAACTTGTCTCTGCATTTGTATTTTTAATAAGAAATTTACTTATAAAAAGCATCGACCACATTTCCTAAGCTCATAACAATAGTTCTTAAACTTGCATTTGTACCAGTTTTGTGAGACGAATGTTTCTATTACGTACAATAAAAACGTAATAAATAAGTGTTAAAATGTTTTTTGAAACTGCACATTCCAGTATCAAATCTTTAAATGCAAAATATGAGTAAGTATATCAACAAGGTTGGTTGTTCGTTATTATTTTAATTTAATTAAATAATGGGAATTATAAAACAATTCCAGATAAGAAATGGAATAATACATTCAAAATAAAAGTATTTTAGTGATATGAGGCAATTTCTTTCAATTTTCGCATCTCGTCTTCAAACGTCAGTGAAGTTCATTAGCGTGTATTAAAGGATTAATGAGAATTTTAAATCGTTTCAAACCTAAGGATTGTTGTAATGCGTTAACAAACTTTAAACAATTATCAAAACACATCATTTCATTTTTACATTTTTTCTATTATATAACTCGTCCAAAATAAAACCCCTATCATTGATTAGATTCCATTCTGAGAAAAATATCAAAATTAATCTTGTATTGCCAGTCAAAAACGTTTGCTTGACTAAAGCAACAAATTCTGTTCAAAGCTATTTCATCAACGCACTACATTGTATTTTACAGCCATTTTTAACAATATTACCCAAAATTGTTCTATTTGTTTCTTATATAACTATTACTATTAACTACTCGTTCGTCATTTTCCTTTTACACGTGATTTGAGAAGGCTTAACGCCATACGAAGCGAGTTATATTTTTTCCACCAGGAACTTCGGCTTTTACATTGCTTCTTCCATAACCGTCAACTCTTTTACCAATTTGGTCTATTTTTAGCGAAATATCTCCTGGCGCCAATTTATTCCGCTGTTATATTTTTCTTCTACGCTATCTCAACACTGTCAGTTATCCATCGGGGATTCCTCTATCTCCTCCCTCTGCATCACTATCAGCCGCACGTTGTTCCTCTTCGCCCCCTGTCCACTGTCAATTCATTTTCCTTCTCACCATCTCTTCCACTATTATCTACTCCCCCACATCCGTCGCCTACTCTCACAACCTGCACCTTCTTCGCCATCTCCGCCACTGTCCTTTCTCTCCACCACTTGCTGCTCAAATACTACCTCCTCTCCCATCTTCGTCGACTCTTCAAGTTAGTCTTTTCCTTCTTTGCCCCAACGTCACTGCTGCACCTACACCGCCTCCCCCGTCGCCACCTCCACTTCACCTCCCTTCGCCACAGTCGTATCATCCTCTTCATCTCCTCCGCTATCATCCACTTCACTGCTAAATTCTCTGCCACATTCGTCACCTCCTGTCACAACCTGCACCTTCTTCGCCATCTGCGCTCACGCTCTCTTCACCAATGCTACTTCCTTCCCCATCTTTGTTGGCTCCTACCGTCGTAGCCTTTTCCTTTGCTCCATCGTCACTACTGCACCTACACCTCTTCCTCCTCGCCACCTCCTTTTTCACCTGCAGCACGTCCTTTCTCTTCGCTATTAGGCGTATCATTTTCATCATCTACTCCGTTATCATCCATTCCATCGTTACATCCTCCCCCACATCCGTCACCACCTGTCACAACCATCATCTTCTTCACTATCTCTGCTACCATCCTCTCCACCAATGCTCCTTCCTTCCCCATCTTCGTCGGCTGTTCCCGTGATAACCATCTTCTTTGCTCCGCTGCCCCTACCTCCTCTTGCTCCTCCGCCGTGTCTTGCGCTCTCTGGAGCCTCTGCGGCAGCGACGCATGGGAGTATCGATCACGTGTCAGTTGGCGCGGACGGACGCCTCGCCCCCTCCCCTCCACCGCTTCCCTACTCCTGGATGTAGTGTCTCCAGCAGAGAGGTGTGTAGGAAACTTCCATGATGCTCCATAGACAGGAGATACAAGAGCATGGCATTGCACGATACATCTCGACGTACGATCTTCATTTTACTGTCGAAATGCTAAATCATTGACACTTGTTTAGGCAGTACATGGGTAGAGGGTCCAGGTTTTTTCTCCCCAAGTGTTGGCGTATGTCAAATTCTTGGCAATAGCTCATGTGTTACTTGGCCAGTAACCCCAAGACGAGGGTCAGCGACCAGGGCCTTACATTAGGGGCATTCGGCTAACGGAAGGACAACTCGATCTAGAACCAAAGAGGGAGGGGGGACGACACGCGATTAGGCACCAGCCCCTCTGGGAACAGGTTCGTCCCAAATCAAGCCTGGTTCCTCCAGGGCGGGAGTTCAGCGCAGCGGAATAAATTTATACTCAAAAACTCATTAGGAATATGTACCCCCACTAATGTAGACAGGGTACCACACGAAAGTGGTACCCTGTCTACATTTAAGTCAATAAGTCAACATAGTACTTTGTATAGTAAGTGAATTAAGTTTGTTTGTAAGTGAATAAGTCAATAAACTACATTGCAGATGCTTTAATAAAAGACTTGACATCAGTATGATTGATGTTTGGAAAAAAATGACAATGATATTATTATTATTATTATTATTATTATTATTATTATTATTATTATTATTATTATTTAATAATAGTAACAATAATATATTGGAAGGTTTTGGGCGAGAGTTTGAGCTTCTAACAATTCTATCCAGATTCCGATTCTAACAAGTAACAAAAATAATGGGCCATAGCCTGCACGCATAGGTTTTTGAAAGGAGTTTTTTCAAGAGACGGATAGAATATTAATAAGATACGAGTTGCAATATATTCATAAACAACCTTTAAACATACTACGAGAAAGTACATGCTGTTGAAGCACTAACTAGTTTTCCTAAGAATCCGGTATGTTTTTTCAAAATTTTAATTTAGTCTAAATATTTTCGGCTGATGAGCAACTAATGATGCAAGTCCCGCCGTATAAATAATCATTATTCGTTGATTGATTGATTAGCGATCCAGAGCGCGTCAACTGCGAAGGTCATTAGTCCTGTAAGTGTTGTGCATCTTGCTAGCGCGGATGGTGCTGGTGATCTTCCCTCGCTGGCTGGCGAGAACCGACGCCGAACTACACGTTGACTAGTTGGGTTTTCCCATCCAGGTATCTCTCACCAGAGGAATACGCTTCAAGCTCTCAACTAGTCTTCCAAAATCTGTGAATGTGTGGTAGAGTAGTTCATACAGGTGTCAGTGTAAATAAGGGGTGAGGATAAGAGAAGTCAGAGGAAGGAATTATCGCGCGCGGTCCTTTGCCTGTTTGTTATGGTACTGCTCCGGAATTCACAAAGTGTTGATCGGAGAAATCACAGGCCTCTAACCCGAGGACCTCTTGGTCGTAGGCACAGCAGTGACATCAGTTGATGCCCTGAGCCACATACGCCGGTAAAGTAATTATTATATTTCATTGGACTGCAAAGAAATCCGTCATTTACGAACGTACTCGCTTATTGCGATGCAGTGAGCGCTTCGATATGAGGAGGCTGCGAGAGCGAGCCCTTGAAACGCCCGCGTGCCAGTAAAACCGTTCATCGCAATGCCCTACTCTGCTCATAGTTTGCTTAGCCCATTTCCGGGCGTGGGCCAGCAGTGTAAGAGTGGCGTTTGCTCTAGCTGCGCGGGGCGGTTAGAGCCCGGAGGAGGGATGGCGCTGACAAGGGTTGGGGGGGGGGGGCATGGGGGCGCTGGCTGGGGCGGCGCCAGCAAGCGCTCACTTGCAGCGCCCGGCGATTATTCCTGCGCGGCGCCGAGTTGCCCTGGGCGTGGCGGAGCGGGGCGGGGGAGGGGGCGACGTTGAGCGGGCGTTTGACGGGGCCCAACAGCTGCCCTGCCCTGCTCTGCCCCGAGGGCGACCGGTGGCTCTCGGCTGGCAAACAGGGGGATGGAAACATGTCGTTCTCGGGGCTGCGAAATCCTCTTCTTCGTCCTTGGCTTCTGCTGCGTCTTCTTCACTACTTCTTCTTCTTCTTCTTCTTCTTCTTCTCTACTGCTTCTTCTTCACTACTACTGCTACTACTTCTTCTTCACTACTACTACTACTACTAATTATTCTTCTTCGTCTTCTTTCTGGATCAAGGGGAGAGGGCAAAAAGGACCTAGATACGTTTACCATAATGTACACGTGTGTTCACTAAGAGAGGTGATAAGGGCCCGGATGTTTGTTACATGTCATATATTTTTTCATTGTGCTATTTCTATGTAAAATATAAGATATGCTTGATTTTATCTACAATCACTAAAATTGTGCAATTTTTACGAGTTATATACAGTCATATTTTGGTTTTTAACCTAAAGTTTCAAAGAGACTTTTCACGTATCCTAAATATTATATAATGTCTTACAATTGTATTACGTAATGCTTTGGAATTTAAATATTACGTTGGCCTTGAGTGCTGTGAAGTTGTTTCAGAACAAGAGACGGGACGTGGCGTCTGCAGCTACAGGAGATACTGCCCTGTTAGCAACCTTGGAAGGAAACGGGGGTGGGGGTGGGGAGGTCGCGTGGACGGGCAGGACGGCCTTGGCGCTGACAGATGCCGCCTCCGGCCGCAGCCAAGCGCCCGGCGATGTTCATCTGTCAGCGCGGCCGAGAATGCGAAAGCCGCCCTTCTGTGCGGCGTTGGCGCGCCATTTGCCTGACAGCTATTCGTTCGTTCCAAGACGCCTTGCGGCGGTCATCCCAATGACATCGACTGCCGAGACGTCCATTAAAAATGAAAATTTTAAACTTCTTCCAAATAAAGGTACAGAAAATTTGCTTGGTGCAAGAAAGGCTTGTTTACAGGGTAAAAAAATACTCGTGTCACATACAAGTTCATATTAATGTTGCAGGAAAAATATTTAGAAAATGCTTTCATTATTGAGTTTCATCATTTGTAAAGTATTACTTCTTAATGTAAGAACTTGAATGCACATTATAGTCTTCGATATTCATCATTGTTCTTTGGGATTGTATATTTTATTATTTTCAACCCATTAGACTTCCGTAAAAGATAAAAGAAGAATATTTAATTCTCAATAATAAAGCCATTCTAGGGCTTCATACTACAACGCGGACGAAAAATGTAGGACTACTAATTGACCAAAAATTTACATGGATATATGTTTTAAGGTTTGCCAACAGTACATTTATTAAAATTCTAATATTACATCTCTTGATAAATAAAAATTCCAAAATTAACATAAAGCCATCATTATTACATTCTAAAATATCATGCGAGTGCCTCTTACATAAGCCTGTCAGTTAAGGGCTGGTTGAACTACTAATTTTAGAAATTATATTAAGTAATTTGGAGGTCCCTGAAAGATTAACCTTCGTAATATTGTCTAATTTCATTGTACAATTAAAAAGTCTACATTATTATCTGTCTTATTAATGTTGTGTGGAAAAATAATTTGTTGGCCTGTAACACCTTGCCAAACTGAATAAGTCGAATATGCATTAATAAAATGAAAAAACGAATGATTTCACATGTGAATTTTTGTGTTCGTTCGCATTAAGTCTCCATAAACAGTAAGGTGACTTTTAAAAATTAATGTTATCACGATTTATCAGGAATAACCGTGTTGTATTTGGACTCTTGTGTATAAATTTTTAAAAAAATTGCACGGACGAAAGTCCTTGTTCTGATGTTAAATTGGCTTTCTTTATATTTCCTAAAGCAAAAAAAGTATTATCCGACGCTACAAATAATTTCAGTCTATAATCTAACAATATTTTAGTCCCACAATTTCTTCAGGAAAAATTAACAAAATTGCGTGTGTTGCCTTAAAATTATTTGTTATGTATTCAGATCTAAATACTGAATTCACATTTTTTATTTTTAGTATGCCATTTATTACTACAAATAAAACACGTACTACGTGGCTTTTAAGCCATTAAAAGGCCTTTAAGGCATTCAAAAGTATGCGTTCTACAATTCCAACCTTTAGATTCTTGACTCTTCTCTCAGATTGTCGCTCCTTGGCATTAAAGCAGTAGAAAAGGGAGCAAATGGTAGGTCTAAGGCAAAATTTTTGTAGGAAAGTCTGGCCAGAAGATGAATAACTCTAATCTACTAAATTCTTTCCAAACTACTGAAAGCGAGGAGCGAGCTTCACGTAACTTCTTCTGTTAGACTTCGACATCTTCAGCACCTTAAACGACATTGTCCCACAGAAAATTATTCGCAACTCAGCCTCTAAGCTTACCCCAGACACGTGTACATTTACATGAACAGAGTGATCATTTCATTGCTAACCGATCTGAGATTCGCTCTTCGTACGAATATTTTTCCTGTCTCTGTTACCTTTTCAACAATTATCTTTTCTCGAATAGCCGGAACACTTTTTAAACTTCTTCTAATTCTTTTATAAAGTAAGAACTATTTTCTCGTAATATTTCCTAGATGTTATGTTTCTAAGTCGACAGAAATAACTTCCCATTTCCATTTATTTCCTTTCCATGTTTCGGTGGAACAGATATTTACGAGGATGTGGATCCAATAATCTTCAAAGCTGCTGCACACACCACCATATGAATCTTTCAATATAATCAGCAATCACCCCTGACCTTAAACCCCGAGGAACTCCCTGTTATATCCCTTCCAAGTGTCTAGAAATAACTTGCACAATCCCATTGAAAAATTATGAGAAGGGAATCTCCAAAAGTGACATTATCTTTCGTAAGATGTAGCTTTTTGGTGATGTCGAGATCAACGTCATTAAAAAGGGCGTAACGACGTAATTAAATCTTTTTTCTACAAACTCGTGATAACCTGATAAGTATGGTACTAATTCTTTATGCGCAAAAGGAGAAAAATAGCAATGTAATCCCCTCATTTTTAATGCAGAAGAAATATCACTCTGTAATCATAAGAGGTTTCTTGAGATATAAGCGATGAAGGCCGTAGAGGCAAAGAAGCGATGACTGCGATCCGTGTTCTTAAGTCAGGAGTGACTAAGTAAGTGGGAGACAAAAGGAAGTTGAGAACTGTCGTGAAATATCTACATAGTTCCTTACTACACAAATCGCGGAGAAGAAACTTTTGACGTGTCGTCATATATCACTGGCAACGACTCCATTTTGTTTTTTGTGCTGTATATCATCGTAACAAAGGAAGACTGTTCGTGAGGAAGACTCACTTCCATCCAGTCGCGAGACGCTCTATGGAAATGCTTCTCCCAAATGCAGCGACAACAGATCTCTCTGGTGGGTACAATGCGAGAGCTGATGCGGGTCGAAAACACGTTTACGCCATTTCAGCCCCTTGCACATTGCAAGAGTTGTAAAAGCGTAATATTTAGTATTTAAGGAGTTCTTTTTATCGAAAGAACCATCAAATGATCTTAGTGCATTGTTCTTCATGTTCTATTAAATCACGATAAAACGAGATAACGATATAGCGATCCAACGAATAATAAGAAACTGTTTCGTCGCAAAGTTAGTGACGTTTTCTATTGTGAAATTCGTTCCACAAAAGAAGAGATATCTTTCAGAAGGGCTGGTTATGAATTGTATGCAAGTAATGTTGTCGTCAAACTGGTAAAGTAATTATATTTCAAACATTAATTTAATGTAAATATTACTTATTCTTTAAGAAGTAATGTCTTCGGGAAAAGTAAGTTTTGTTTTGGAAATTCTTTCAAGAACTTTTGGATTTATTTGTCACGCTGTGAAACTAGGAAATGGAGAGTTGCCTCTCTGCTCTATCCTAATTTACTCCAATTAGCTTATTCAATTCGTTCATTGAATGGTTGATGTTCCCGGGTACGCCAACTGCTATGGTCATTAATCCCGCTAATGTAACGTCTTTAATACCGAGAGTGGCGGTGTTCCTTCCCCATTCGATGGTGTGATCCGATGACATTTACGTCGTCTTGCGGAGGATTTCCTCATCCAGGTATATCCCTTATCAGGGCACTGCTCCAACCAGAACAAACTCTCAAGCTCCCGACATGTGATGTGTAATGCATGTAAGTGTGTGTGAGGTGAGTGTGTATGTGTTTGTGTAAGTGTGTATGTTTGTGTGTTTATGTGTGTAAGGGGAGAGGATAGGACAAGAAAGAGGGAGGAAAGATCACGTGCGGTCCATGGCCCGATTCGCGTTACACTAACACTACCAGTCTCCGATATAAAATTAATTTCCCAACCTTTCAAAATCAGTTGAACATATACATTTGATTCTTTTTAATTCATAAATTTTACAGCATTATTTCACGGTCTAATTTTGAAGAAGAGATTTCATTTTAAAAAACCTGTCTTCAAAATTGTAGTTCTAGGAAAACGCCAAAAAATTGAAACCTTAGTAATTTTCGAAAATATTAAGAGAATAACGAAATAGATTTACGCCATTTTTGAAAGCAAACATTACTTTATTTGTGAAAACAATTTAAAGGCAAAATTTAGCCGTTTTGTGAAAAAAATTACTTTTTAAATTTGTCTTTACTTTAACCAAAATTATGAGAAAATTCGTGACTTATATTTTCAAAAAATTGTGTATGATCTTACTTGGAGATTAACTTTGAAGAACAGATCTCATTAAGAATACCGTACTTTAATATTATTGTTATAGATAGACATCGAAAAAATGTTGAACTTTTGCAAATTTGGAAAATTTAAAGTTCTTCGAAAATATGTGTCAAATTTAATAAGAGTACTTTGATGTATCCGAGAAAACAAACTAACGAAATTGGGAGAAATTTTACAGAAAAGTTTGAATATGTTGAGGCTTTCACTAAAGGTCTCCCAAAAATCAAAGTGCCCGTTTCAAAATTGCAGGTTCTTCAGAACGGTCAAATTGATTGGGAAATATCCAATTCGGAGAAAATCCTATAAGTGATTTAGGTGATAACGTGAACGAACGGATGGACGGAGGTTTTGCCATTCAACACTTTTTCGATATCAAAGATCTTCAAAACGTGGATTCTACCTATTGAAAGTATTAGAGAGTAATTTTCTATATAGAGGAATAAGAAGTAGCCACTTTTTCGGTATCAGGAACTCACAATAAAAGTTTCTCTGCCGAAAAATCGCCTCTCTCCGCTGCAACATTACAATACTTCCTCTTTACCAAGCAATTAGGTACAAGCCAAGAAAGTAAAAATAAGATCTCTGTTGCGACATGCCACAGAAGCTACAGCAATACAACTTGCCTTAAAACGGGAATTGAGAGAACGTTAAATACAGAACATTAATATAAATCAATCACTGAGGCGGAAGCAGAGTCAGTGGCGAAAATTCAATAAAATGTGGAGGACTGCGAGAAGTACACAAAATATAAGTTTAGTCGGCATTGAAAGTGATGGATCGTTCGTCATGAAGCCTTTGCTATAATATGCTACATTTTAGGGTGATGATTGGTATTATTTCATTCTCTCTCCTATTAATTTTTCTGGGTATCATCGCTTCTTAATACTTTCAGGATAATATCTTACTTTTATAAAAACTGTCCTAGCAAAACAATACTTTTTGTGAATTAAATCGTGTGCATATCGATGTAGCTCTTCAGAATGTTAAACTATCTGCAGGTAAATATCTACATAGTATTTTTAAGACAGTTTTAAAGAACTGGAAAACAGGAAATGACATTTCAAATGTAATACAGCATGGTGTGAGGTAATGATGTGTAATCATGTTTTTTGGCGATGTGTGAGCACGGCATTAGTGGGTATGTTGTGTGGATATGGTAGGGAATTCTGTGTGTAGGCAAGGTACGTTTCTGTGTGTGGGTGTATGCGTGTGGTTGGGTGCGTGTGCATGGTAACGCGGACACGGCGAACACGGACTATTCTGGCGCTGCAGAGCCGCCTATCGGCGTTTCCGTTCCAGTGGCTGCTGTGTGAGCGCGCACGCTGTATCGCGTGAAGACCCGCGCTGCGCTCGCCCAGGCATCTCCATCCGCGATGGCGCCGTCTGTCGACTCCGAAACGTTCGAACCGCACGGAAGTTTCGAAGCAACCGAAAGACAGATTCCTTCTGGCAGTCGCTCAGCGTCTTTTGCCGATCCCTTTCTCAGGCGGTCTATTTTCACGAGCCTTGGTCACTTTTATTCATCAGTTTGGTCGTTCGTTTGTTCACCAGTTTATCCTTGGGTCCGTAAAGATACGCCATGTCATTTTCGCCCGGAAACGTGATTCCAGGCGTTCAGCTGCCTAGGTGTAATATTTAATTTTTATTTTCGTATCTGCTTTAGTATTAACCAGTTAATGTTATGCAAGTGACTGTGCCTTCCTGATACTATCTCTATGAAAATGGAACTTCCCAAACCCCATGCAAAAAATTGCCCCCCAAATGTAGCGTTTTGGGACGTCACGTATCTGTCAGGAGATTTTAATACATTCCAGGACTAGAATGATTAGATTATTTCTCTCTCTCTCTCTCTCTCTCTCTCTCTCTCTCTCTCTATATATATATATATATATATATATATATATATATATATATATATATATATTACACAGCTGTTTCACACAAACTTAAATTTTGAGGAAATAAGTTAGTTTTGGTGTAGCGAAAATGTAATATTGAACATCACCTCAGATCCACTAAATGATTTTATTACAATTTATCTTACAAATGTGTAACTGCATCTCATCGTGCTTTCCAGTCTTTCCGACTCCCCCAATTCCCCCCTTTTTTATCACGGTTTGCCTCTCCGCTTCCACGCTCTACAGCCGACTCTCGGCTTCACGCTCGATGCCTCCCCGGGCGCCCGGCGCTGCCGTCAGCTGTACGTGGCCGCACCGATTAATCATCGCATTGATTTTTGGATTTGGAATTAAATTATAAGTTTCATTTATTATTAGTACCAATCCAATTCGACTGTGCCAATAATATAAATATAAAAATCTGAATATACACTCTGAACTTGACGTTGACCGTTAGTTAACGTGCGGTTAATTTCGTGATTAGGACAGGGCCATGTTATGTTTGTAATGGGTTTCATTTGACGTACTGGGCATTAATAAAGAAGCGAACCTGCAATTTATCACGAACTTGACGTTCATTATCCGCTAATTACGTTGCAAGGGATCTGGAGCGGCGGGGGCCAGGGGCAGGGTTGGCGCTGCGGGGGGGAGGAGGAAGGGGGGACAGGGTCCGTCGCCCGCACCTGCCCGGTCTTCGCCCCCGCGCTCTCTCGCTTTTAAGTCGGCAGACGAGGAGCGCCCTCGGTGATCATGTGCCACTGCACTCTGGCGCGCGCAGCCAGTCCGTCAGGAGGTCGGGGGCAGTGGATATTTTAGGCTTATTTCGGAAGATAGTAAGAAGTAGTAGGCGGAAGCAGTAAGATGTAGTACGCGGATTAACGCGTAAAAACTGAACATTCAGACTAGTACATCGTAGCCTCGTCTTTCTGTGCTGTATTAAGCGGCGCTATATCCGAATTGTCAATTTTACAGAATAATTCAAAAGTGTTAATAATTAAAATCTCTAAACTGAGACCTACCATTTAGCAGCAGATAATTCGTTATGCGATGGGAAATTATTTTGGTGAAATTGGTATTGAAATCAATCTTTTTAAACAACCCTATAGATATATAGTTGAAAATTGATATGGGATAATCCCATGCCATACGTTTAGAGATTTTAGATGATGTTAAATCCAAATTAATTAAAATTGCCACACCATTATTAAACGAACAGTACCAACTCCCCACATGTTATCACAATGGTTCGTTAACACCAAAGCAAGATAAATACTTCGGAGAATGAAATCCGAAATCCTGCGTCCAATGAGATGGCAATAGTATCTAGGGACTCAAAAGCATCACACACAAGACTTATTTACATGAACATGCTTTTTGTAGTTCAGAAAATAAATATTTTTTCAATTCAGAAAATAAACAGTTTTTTTCACAGTAATACGTGTATTTTTATTTATGTTGTATTTTTTATTTGGATTCTAAAGTTAGTATAGGAATGTTAGAATATTTGGATTCACTGAAATTTAAAGAAAGTGTGAAAAATAAAAAGAAATTGTGTTTTTACGACTAACTGCACACGTATTTTCCAAAATGCCTAGTTTCGAGAAAATCAAGCTTGAAAGTTCCAAAATTTGCAGTTACTTATGGAGCGACTATGTTTACTTTCTGGGGAAAAGCATAATCCATCTTAAGTGAACATACTATGTTTGCACACTAGGTAGATATGAACGAGAGGTCTCCAAAAATGATATTAACTCAAAAATTATCCACAATGTTTGAGAATTGGCCACACAATGTTTGAGAATTCTGTCCTCAATTTCATCTCTGAATTACATTTTGAGATAACTAAATGAAATAAAACCAATTCATTCTATTAGATAACTTATCCTTGCGTGGCTCCAACTGGCTGCCCTTGCGCAAATTCATCTCGAAAGAACTATTCGGCAACTGTATGCGACTGCGGTGGCAGCGCCAGGGGCAGTTTCGGGGAAGATGCTCTCTTGGCCTGCCCACCCGGTTCAGGCACAATCTTCCTATAAATCGCATCGCTCAATTGATTTCTCCGCTCGCGTGTTTCCTTTGTGGAGCCCCGCCCCCTTCCTCCCTCCGCCCACCCCCACCCCACCCCCGCTCGCTGCGCGCACAATATTCTCTGCCGGCCGGTCTTCCACATGTTTCTTCGGTCAGCTTTCCCACAAGCTGCCCCGTACCCGCTTCCGTCTCCGCCCCCGCGACTCGACTCGATCTGGCACAGTCTGCCAATTCATCGAACTCGTTGTGAAGCAAAATATATTGCAGTCGCTTCTTATTTCATTAACGGGAAACCATCACATTGATGCAGTTTCAAATTTGAGAACAATTATTCGTAACAATATGTATAATTATCATAACTTCGGAAAATTCGATGAAATCGCAAATTTGAGAACATTTATTCGTAACATTGTGTGTAATTATTTTAGTCCTGAAAATTCTTTAAGATGTGATCGGTGTGCAAACAGTAGAAAATTAACATTTTTCATCAAATTACTTATTTTCACAATTTGATTAATGAGAGTGCATCCTTTTTATTTTGTTTATACATCAAACAAACAAAAAAAATATTGTCCAAAATGGTATTCAAATTATTTTCTAAATATGCCTTTAATATTGCCAACAGGATTACTGTAATAATATTTACCAATCTATGTCCATCTCCGTAATAGAACGATTATTATGATATTGCGATACTAATAATGTTAAATTAAACGGTCTGGAGAGAGTTAATATTCCTATTTTCAATCGAAATATCAAATTTGTAGTATCATTATTGTAACAGTAACGGTTATGACGAGCTATTTCAATATGAGAAAAATATTAAAATGTCATCCCTCTTTGTTTGAACTTGTATCTCCTCGCGGAATGTCTACATAGATTCCGCTGAGCCAGAACTCACTAGTGATTTTTACCCCACTACACGAAGCGGACGCACAAATATTACTTTCGGGTCGCAATTTCTCTCCCTTCTATACGAACGGGGCGTCGTAAAGAAACATGGAGGGGGGGCCCCTTTGAACACAGATGACAAACTAGATTTTTCCCCCAGCCCCAGCTGGTACATCTTATAAAAGGGCAACGCGATTTGTAGTCGCATTATCCTCGCCGGAGGATTCACGGGGCCCGCGCCCAGACAATGATCCAATATAGCGCGTAGTACCTTGAGAGCTACGGCCGCCGGGCCTTGTGTCGTCGGTAATCGCATAAACTCCGCGCCACGCCACGCCGCGCCGCGCCGCGCCGGGCGAGATCATAAGCTATGGCGCGCGGGGCACGGGGTGGAGAAGGGAGCATCCGACGGGGGGGGGGGGCGTGGCTTTTTGCGGGCAGACTGTTGAAGTTTCAATTACCTATTGCGCGCCCGAGAGGCGGCGACGCCCGCGGGCGCTCAGACGGAACATGGGCGTTGGAGGGCGGCCAAGGCGCCCGCCCCCGCCCCCGCCCCCACCACGCCCTTCACCCGCCCGCTTCCGAGACACATGGCCCGCTCGCCACCCGGCGCTGTAAGGCCCGGCTGCTCCAACCGGCGGACGTCGTTCGATGTTTCCGTACCTCCTTCGTTCACCAGCGCGGCCGTCTAGTCCCTCTTGACTTCGCGAACTGGCATCTCCCCCCCCCCCTACTGAAGTGTTTTTGGGGAATGTCTCGCCTTCGGAACGCAAGGTACTATTTGAAGCTTTCTGATCTAGTGCTGGGTTTTTACTAGCACCCACTACTTTCTGAGTGACCTACGTACTTCCTATTCGTAGTCAACCCCTACGGCGGCACCCCCCCCCGCAGTAAGGTACAGCTGCTTCCGCTGGCGGTCGTCTATTGACGTTTCCATAGCGCCTTCACTCGCGTGGTCCCCTTGCTGAGTTGGCACTTTTCTCCTTCTAGTATCTATCCGCTTTTTATGAGTGTTTTTGAGGATCTCTCAACTGCAGACCGAAAGGATCTATTACGTCTTACTCATCCTGGCACATTTCCCTAAACGCACTACCTCTTAAATTTTCTACGTATATTCTATTTGTGCTTAAACGCTAATTCGAGTACCCATCGATGCTCGTCGACCGACGTTTTAACGCTCGGGGCCATAATTCCTCGATAATTCAGAAGCTCTGACGCCCGTACCTGCGATTGCCTAAATTAGATTGAACTAGTCTTTTTCTCTTAAGTATGTTACTACTCAAGGCGATATTGCTCGAATGTCACCAACAATTAATACAAAATCCGTTAGGTAGCAGTCCAGTATGCCAGGTTTTCACTCACCTCCACTTGAGTGAAAATCACTTGGCTGAGATAACCAGGCGTCTTCTACTCAGTACTTTTGATTCCACGAGTTGAGTCACGATTTCAAGTGGAAAACGCAAATTTAAAGATGTCTCGAAATGGAAATATCAATAAAAGTACAAATTATGGGAAAAAAGAAGAAATTAAAAGTATATGTTTACTTTATACAATATTAAGAGGACAGAATAAAAGAAATGTATAGAGATATATGCGCCGGCTGAGCTCAGAGCTAACATTGCCGATGACTCTGCAGCGTCTCTGACCACTAGGTCCTTGGAATCGAGTTCCCACCGTGACATATTTTCGACATCAGCTACATAGCAAGGTCGACTTCAGCCGCTGCCTGGAGGATAATTCTAACGGCCGGGTGCTGTGATCGGTAGTTTTCCGTGATTTTTACGTCAAAATACAGAAAAATATCGGCGAATACCTTAAAAAACGGGTCATGGACCGAGCGTGATCTTTCTTTCCACTTGCCCGTCCCATCCTCTTCCCATTTTACACGCTTACACTGACAAGTACTACCTCACCACGTATATCAGGAGATGAATTGGATGCTTAGACCTTGGCCCGACTTGGGTAGTGACTCAGTAGATGGTGAAAAACAGGTTTCATTAAGAAAACGAGAAAGTAAAATATCTAAAGTAAATATCTAAATATCTAAAAGTAAAATATCGTTTGATTTCACGTAATGTACCCACAAACAATTAAAATATCCCTTCCAATTCAAGACCTCATGACATCAGAGAATTGATCGATTAATGTCAAATTTGATGAAATTCATGTTTAGTTTTGTGCGCTAGTGTAGTTCAGAGACTGACAGAATGCCGAAAACCAATTTTTCGGTATTAAGGACTCACAAAACGTGGATTGTGTCTGCCCTTCTTATGTTAGAAAATTATTTACTACATAAAGCGGTAAGATAAATCCACTTTTTCGATATTAGAGACTTTTGTAATGATTTTTCTTTAAAAAACGGCATCCTTTCCTGAAGCATTACAATAAATTCTCCATATTACGTAAATAGTATACAAGAAAGAAAAAAAAGTTAAACTACGGAAGAAATGAGCGGCGCTCCGTCTGTGAGGCGCGTGTACGCTTGATCTACAAATTCGTATATATTAACTTCAATTTTAAAAAAAGCAGTTTAGGCGCTGGTTCGTGTTAAAAAACGATGAAGTATTGGCCTTCCGGCCAAAAAGGGAGAATTGCTCTCTCACGCTCTCCTACATCTCCGCGGGCGCATTGCAAATGAACGCGTGGTATTGCTAAACGATTAACACATCGATACATGCGGAATTAGCAGCGTCATGTTAATTCGTGTAGAACCCAACCTTACGTAAACAAAGTATGAAGGAAATAAGAAAACATCGAAGACAGCACGTGCTGTACAATACAATATGGTCTTCTGCCGTTTTGGCCTGAACGCCCAAAAGTTGCCGTTTTCCAGCGCGTTCTAGCTCCTAAACCGTTCTTCAAAAATGTAAAGTTAATATAAATGCATTTGGTAGGAAATATTATTAGATGCAATTTTGTATATGAAGTTCAATACAATCCATGGTTTTGAAGATATAAGCAAAAAACTGAAGAACGTGCGAAATTGGTTTCTACAATTTTCTCTGTGAAGTCGAGATTTTTCAAGCTGGCGAACATGTAATTCCATTTCAGCACCCCATAAAACAACCGTTGAAACAAAAAAACGTATGGAATTTGATCGGTTCAGATATCTAGTGACTGGACTAATGGATCAACTCAACCGAGATTGATCAAATATTTTAAATTAAAAGACAAACAAATTGCATGGCGTTATGGCTAGCGCTTACCACTGGGACTCGTAGTTTTGGTAGCTAAAGAGAGCCCTCTATATGCTTTTTTGTGGTTGCCCCTTTTCCACTCATTCCATTATTTCTACATCTTCATTAGATCACCCATAAGCCTCAGTTACATCAGCATTTAAGGAGCTCAAATTCTCTTATAAATAAATAGATAATTAAATAAAAATGCAAGCAGAAAATGAACGCAGGACATAAGTTCTGGGGCAAAGGAGATTCCACTTTGAAGATTGTGCTGAATTTTACTACAGAATATAACAAAAAGTTCCACACATTTGATCTCTTATTTATGCATTAATGCAGACTACGCTCTCGATACGAGACATTAGTCTGTGAAGTTGTAAACGACGGAGCAGTTTGTTCGCCCTTCTGTACGCAAGCACTTTTTAAAGCTTCTTCTACGACGGAGACCTCTAGAAGGAGGAGGGGTGGAGGCCAACACGTGCGGCAGGCTTCGAAGCCCAAAAATAAATTTCAAGTATCGGAGCACGTATCTGCGCAAATCCCTGTTCTTGGAGCGCGCTCACTTTGCTTCGAGTTGGGGCTCGCCGGTCGGCGCGGCAACGGTCGCCAGTCTGCCGCCAACTTGTGCAGCTGACCCGCATAAGCCTCCGCCCGCGCCCTCCCTCCCACTCTCCCTGGATGTCCTCTGAATTTCTGATCCCCTGGTGCAACAAACGGAGGTTGCGAAGATCGCCGAGGGGGGGGGAGGGCTTTTGTCGGAGGATTTTTGCCTCGAGGGTTTTCGCTTGGTTCTTACTGTTTGGACCGGCAGAGGTGGCTCAGGGCATCATCTGATGCCACTGCAGTACCTCTGACCGGAAGGTCCTAGGTCCGAGTCCAGACGGTGGCAGGTCTTTCGACACTGGCTTGTCAGCTATGTCGAATTCAGTTGTGGTCTGGGGAAGAATTCTAACGGTGGGCTGCTCTGATCGGTAGTTTTCCGTGGTTCCTCCGGTCAATACCAGGTGAATGTCGGAGCAGTACCGTAACAAACAGACCACGGACCGCACACGATCTTTCCTTTATCTTTCTTGTCCTATTCTCACCCCTTACTTACATGCACTACATTACCTCACATGCCGGGAGACCGGTCAAGAGATTGAAGCTTGCCCCGACTGTGGGGGTGTGCACCCCGCTGGTGGGAGATATCTAGCTGGGTAAAAATCCCGTTTGCCGACGGTCGGCTCCGAAGAAAACATGCGCTACAATTGACCGATAAACCATGCGATACACTTCAACACTAAAACCCTTAAACTCAAACCAACCAAAAAAACATGCGATGCACTTGAACACCTAATGCCCTTAGCTGTTGACGCGTCAGGCATCACCAACAACAATCAATTTTACTGTTTGGATACTGTTTTAGAAATATGAAAATCTTTAATTTCGATGTAACACCGACAAAAATATGGCTCTTGATTTTTCTTTGGGTTACTGTCACAGCTATATGTTGCTACCTGCTTTTCTGATTGACACCTGGATGTGGGGGTGGATGAAGTATGAGGTAGATGAAAGAAACTGACATGAAGGATTTTGTTGGGGATTTGTCAGGAAAGCTCTGTTGTTGGATCTCACTATTTATTCATACACAATACCTTGGAAGATAGGAAACCCCAAGAAAACAATGGTCACAAAGGCGTATGTCACCTCGCTACCTTACTAATGAAAGCGGCATATAAACATCTTCGTTTATTAAATACCGTAGTATTGTGCATTTTATGGTAACAGAACGACGCTCTACTACTTGCAGGGGCAATGTCGATGAATTACTCTTATTACCTTGAAGGGTCAAACCATGAATTACGTAAATGCTCCCAGTCTCCTTTCAAAATGTGTTTAGCCCCTTCGCCAATATTGATATCTGTGTAACATTTTCATTATTTTTATTCCAACTCCCTCATAAAAATCAGTTTCCACCAATGCTGACAGTGCGCAAATATTTATGTAATCAAGCAAAGCAGAACTAATCGTGAAATATTTTGATCCACACAGTTCTGTAATTACAATATTTATTTTGTATTGGTACGTTATTGCTTTGATGTGGAGTTTTATATACAGTGCATAACTTATCTAGATCGAAAGGATTATGGTTACGAGAGAAATATGATTACAGTTGAATGATGCTACCTGTTTCTTATGGAGGAAATTATGAGAAGGAAATATTGAGCACAAAGGCAAACAAAATATTAACAAAAAGGCAAACCGAGTCAAATTAACATCGAGGTAATTAGTAAATACGTAAATCTGAATTATTGAAATTTAGTACTAGAAAATAAAATCTTGTACATACCACGGGTGTTAGCTTCTTCTCAAGATTTCGGGTAACAAAAAGCCCTCGCGCCAAAGGCCCTGGTGCTTTGGCCCAGAGATCTTTGAGAAATATTAAAATATCCTTGTAGTATGTGTGAAGTCAACTAACTGAAGTACAACTTCATTTCCTCTTTGGAATGCTACCAATGACCGAAAAAATCCGTTAATTTCAAATATTAATCAGAAAAGAGAAAATAAATATGACTTCAAATGGATGTAATTTATTTTCCATTAACTTTGGAATTGCATAACGGGTAAAAATTATTGAACCCTTAGTGTGTGTTTTGCAGGCAACCTGAACTATTTTCAAATGCTGACTCACTGTATCCACTATCGTTGAGAATTCGGTTTTCATCTGATGTTGCAGATGTAGGGAATAAGGGATACGGGTGTTACTAAAAAAAACAAACAAACTTCGAAACGCTTTATCGATATTTCGTCCTAAATTCGGGGGATACTTACTGAAAAGAATTTTTTAGGGGATGAGGAAAACATTCTTAATTCCGGTGGCGTGACTTTCGGCTCACATTGCAAAATTCAACACGGCGACGTCAATGGAAGTGCGAAGGGAGGTAGGTGGAAGGACGGAGCAGGGGTGGGATGGGGGGCGGGGGTAAGGGGCGGTTGGTGAGGGGTTCGGGTGAGGGGCGGGTGTGAGGAGCGGGGGCGTGGAGCGTGGTAAAGGCCAGGGGCGAGGGCGAGGAGCGGGTTGCGAGGGGCGGGGTGAGGGGTGTGGGTGAGGGGCGGGGGTGAGGGGCGGGGAATGGAATCGGGCAAAGGTCACGGGAATGGCGCGGGGTCGCCGCGCGGGTGTCATTCGGCCAGCCACCTGCGTTCGAAAGGCGATCTATAATTTAGCTGCGAGCAGCTTCCGCTGGAGTTCGACGCTGGCAAGTAAGCATCTTCTTTGACCTTCTCCAACCCACCCGGTACTTCTCTCGCTTCCTGTAAATAATTATTTGAGCGACTCCTCGTCTCTGGAGGGAGTTGTTTTTTTAGTTGTTTCTTTTTAGCTTTAATGTTCTCGTTAAATAAAGTTGAGAGAATGAGTTTTTAAAGAAGTTTAAAATGTTTTTAGAACGATTCATGTCGTTGAGATTTGAATTATTTTTGTTAGTTTGTTAGTTTATTTCTTAATTTAAATGAATGGGTGAGAGGCAAAACAGTACTAGTCCAAAATCGCCATTCTGAAATAATTCAAAATGAAGACCACCAAAAAATTGTTGATATTTAAATAATTTTCTTATATTACAAATATTACTCCAAGCCATACGAATATGTTCCGAGAATTAAATACCACAAAAGTTTATTAATAATGAGTTATAATTTGTACACAAACTGTGGTACTTGTTGTCATCTCAACGAAGATTTTCAAATCAAATTTCTTACAAAATAACAATGTACCACAAAAATACCACATTTTATTATTGTAAGAGTGCACATAAGCAATATAATTTGGGGTTCAATCCAAGTTTCAAGCTGAAACTTAAAGTCAAGCTCATGTATTATAACCTTTTCCTTCTCAAGATATTTTTTATTAACAGGCTGCACTTTGACGTTCAATTCACTCGGCATAAACTACACAGAATGTGATGAGTAGTTTGTAATATTCGTTGAAAATATTTTTTTTTTGTGTTCTTCTATTTGAACAATATTTTTGTACTTGATTGGATGAGCTCTTTTGTTACGTTTTCCTCTTTCATCTTTTGGGGAGACAAATCTGAGAAAAGAATTCCTATCAGTCATAGAACCTGATTGGGTTATATTCCATTGAAGCTCGTGAATGGTTGTTTACAAACGTGACTACAAACACATTCTTTCAACACAAAATAACGAAAATTACTGACTCTTCGCTTACTGTTTCCCTCACCTCTCGTTCTTCGGTTCATTACAGGCACACACGCGATTTGTAACAAAACAAGTAAATTACATCTGTCGCGTACCACTGGCAAATAACAAATGTTAATTATCAGCTGCGTGCAGCCTGCGAATCACCAGACGTCTCAAAACTCTGAGTGGAAGAGCAGTACACGACCAGGACATACAGTTCATTTCCTCGTCAGAGAGAAGGAGCTGCTTGATCTGAAATGAAATAATCTCATTTTGCACTGTTTTCAGTCTCAACATGCAGTTCCATGCCTTATGCACTAATTCATGTAAAAAAGACGAAAATGATCAATTTTGGACTAGTACTGTTTTTTTTTTCATTCACCTATTCAAATTTGTATGAATGAAATTGGAGTATTGAATTTGTGCATCATATTCACTCATTAACTCGATGATTGGTAATCAATGATTTACCGCTATTTGGATTATAAGAACAATTATTGTAACATTACTTGTAGTGTATAGACAGTATTTCGTTGGAAAGGAACACACCAGAAGGTATGTTGGCACCTGGATACGGCGATACTCTTTATTTCTACAACTCTCACAAGTTTGTGACTCTCTTATTGATATTGCAAAATAAAACGTGGATATCGTTATATCGCAACTTCCTACACTTTTTAATGATGGTATATTTACACGTCTTCCTTAGAATCTAGTAAGCTGTCTGATTTGTTTCCTCGCATGTTGTCTAATTTGTTCCAGCACGTGCGTGCAGGAAGACTGGTTTCTGTTAAATGGTTTCGCTTTATTCACTTCCGTCTCGTTAACGAACCGGATCCAAAAGCCGGGCGATCGAGCGTCGCGCGCAGTAAAATGTCACCCCCTTCCCCGCGCCATCGAGACGACCGATTTGAGCCGGCACGCTTCCACATTGGCGCGATTACAAAAAAGGTGGCCAAAAATCGAAGAAGAAATGCGATCTATTTAAAAATCACTAGATAATTCTTGTTTAAGTCACTAATTTTGAATATTTGTTATAATATTATAAAAATAAAATTTAACATTTGACCTCAGAAAAAAATAGATACGAAATGGTGCAAGAGGTGAAAAAGTTTTTTAAACAAACTGAAAAATGGCTGAAAAGTTTGTTTGCGAGCCGGGAATAGTGGTACTTGTACTAATTTCGGTATATATGTAT
>BLKR01009107.1:0-197904 GCA_011170035.1 Teleogryllus occipitalis | reverse complement strand
AAATTCCAACAAAGAGTTTAACAGTTAAACAGGTTCATACCTGAATTCTGAAATATCTTGGGATGTTTAAAAAATTGATCGAACTGGCAAAACTTTACAGCCTTGTAATCTGACAATGTTTAAATAATTGGTCCTGTTGGTGACTACTTGGCACAGCAATCCTGGTTAATCCAAGACAATAGCTGAAACCAATGTTCTGAGATTTTTAATTCAAATGAATAGAAATGAGATTCAAATTTCAGATTGCTCATGTGCCTGAGGAGATTCACTATTAGCTATCAGTATGTGTACATACTCTTATGGTGAAAATCATCAATTCCATAATAGAAATATGAACTTTGCAGTCAATATTCATATTACAAGCTAGTAATAAGACAAAAGATAAGTCTCTCATACCAATGTTTACAGTCAATTCTGCATGCTAAACTATGCATACAGTGTATCAAACATAACATACAATGGCATGAGACTGCGTATCATAATCACAAGATAAGCATACATTTCACCATTTTTCAACAAATGGTGCATGCCTTTCATCACTTCAAATTAATTACCATGTATAGTAACAGGTAACAGAAAATGAAACAATGAACAACCATAAACATTTCTCCATTCACTCATCAATCTGACCAACCCTGACATGACACCTTGAAAAGCAATTAAAATACATTATATCATGGTAGAAGACATTCTGAACAGGTCCTTGACGACATTGTCATGGTTCTGACACCCTGCATAGCTCTGAACTTCACTTTTAACACTACACATATGTGGCAATGGCAGATGGAGACTGCTGATCTTCTTGCTGTCGCTTGTTTCCAGGGCCATATTGTCCAATAAACGATCCATCTTCTGTAAACCGACCTGCAAAAAAGGAAGCAAAAATAAGTTTACGTATGAATTAAAACTAAGACAAGCAATGCTATTAATAACTTTCACGCAACGACAATATCCAAACAGAAACACACACAATTGTCTCTTCTAAAAAACTTGTCATGTTTACTTTTAAATTAGAAGAAAACTTATACAATGTAACAATTGCAGAATAAAAAACAAAGGAAAAATACAACAAACAAAATATTATTTAAAACATTTGCATTTATTTGTCCATTGCTAACACCAATTTTGCAGTGCCCAAATACACTACTATCATCAATGACTAGAAAATTATAGACAAACAAGTTTTTGATTCCTCTGAAATAATAATCACTCTCATAGGTAACCATGAAATTTGTATTCATTTTGCAATATTTGAAAGCGTATCTGAAGGTACTTGAAAATATAATATATCTTGAAGTCCAAGCTACAAATTCCTTCTTCACTTTTAACATACACAAAAGCATTCACAATACATATCAGGTCGTGAGTTCAGAGAAAAAAAAAAAAAAAACAACAACTTTAACTACATTTTCTCACAAGTAATTTTGAGCATTTCATGAAGCATCTCAAATTATAAACAGACTTTACAATATAAAATCAGTGTTTTTATTCTAATATCTACAATCTATTATTAAGTTAAAGAAAAATAAATGACTATTGAGGAATGCTAATATAAATAATATTTACATTAACCCTTTGTTAGGCATGCCATTTTCTGGAATATGGTTAAGCACACTGGGTCCAGTAGACCCATTCTTATCTTTTTTCTCTTTTCTAGAACATTCTATGGGTCTTTTTGGAGAAAATTTATTATCTATGTTGTCTGAGGAAGAGTTAGGATGATATTTATTGAGAAATCAATTCCAGTTTTTAAGAATAATTCATTTTACATAATGCTGTGGAAGAAGAAAACAATATTGTGTGAATCAAATAAACAATAAGTCATAATTATTTCACAGACTACAGAATACTAATATTAGCAGTAGTGTTTACATTAAGGCAGTTTTCACAAAAACTTTTTTGCACGTTTGAGTAAACATAAGAAATTATCACATTTTACAAAGCATATCTTGGGTGACATTTTCCCCCCCCTTGTAGCACTGACAAATTTTTCCTTTTTGTATTTTGTGGTTCCAAACAAACTGTAATTTGATTTTTTTTGTTTTCTGTATTTAGTTAGCATTAGTTGAATTTCTCTTGGAGACTAGTAATTGTGGGTCTTCTTTGCAATTGTTGGAGTAATAAACCATGGAGTCCTTAACATTTTGGAGATCAAAATGTTCACTCATATTGAGAATTATATAGTGCAGAGAGAATATTACATTACTGTAATGAACACAGACAAGAACATAAGAAACATGCATGAAAGATTTAGCATGAGAGGGACACAATGCAACGGCAGCGAGAAATTCTGCGATCAGCATGCAACACCTTTGGGTGACTGGGGTCTGGCAATCCCATGTGTCGTGTGGTCGGAAAGACATGCTACGTGATCTATCGCCCTCCAGTTTATCTTGCGGTAACCTCGCCACTGGATACAGAATCATTCAACACCAGATGTCACCAAATCACATAATCTTACACCTACAGCTCAAAGATACCATTCTTAAAATGCAATGGATCTACTAGACCCATGCACGCCTAACAAAGGGTTAAATGACTAAGTGCATAAGAATTGTAGGCTTTGTTGGTGATTTACAGTTAAAATTATCTAACAAGTTGGACAACCATAGTCTATTGAAAAGGTTTCCAGTACATACTGAAAATTTTTCTCCTTCCAGATATGAGGTTGGTCACAGTAGCAAATGAAACTTGGTTTCAAATAAATCAAGGCTCTCCAGACCAAAAGACAATTTTTATAATAAATTAGATAATACCCAGTAACATCATAGTTTGTGATAATTTTATCAACATTTGGAAAGCAAAGGAAGATGAAAACGTGAAGCTATTTAAGAAAGTAGTAAGTCTGAAACCTTATTAATGCGATTCAAATAATAACATAATAGTAATCAAAGAGCATAGAATTTAATTGTATATGCCAGATTTTCCTGAACTTTTTTGGTCACATCTCTTTTGTAAGAAAGATTAAAACTGTAAATCTGTCTCCGTAATTAACTTGAAAAGCTAAAATTACTAAACTATTAAAATTATCAGTTTTATAGTACTAGATAGCAAATATTTTATAAGATTTTAAAAATTAAGTTTTATTCACTAGTTAATGCAAGGACAACAGATTTGACATTTGCAACAAAACTGAAAAGCTGGAACAGCCTCGCAGCACAACCAAATAAAAGCTGTTTAATAAATTGTAGTGCTAATTCATTACCACCAATTTTTGTTTAGATAAGTAGGTGCTAGCACACATGAGTTAACTTTGATCTATAGCTGCACGGAAATGACATGAGAATTTATTGCAAATTAATTGCAACAATCTTGAATTAATTGCCACTTGTTATTTTTTTTTGGATAAAATCTTGCTGCATGTTCTTGAAATTCTATTAAAACTATTCATAATTTGAAAAAATTGTACAAGATTATAAAAAGACCTCATTTTAAAAGCAGATTTCTAAGCATTCCCAAAATAAAAATATCCATTTCAAGTTCGAGTAGTCATGACATCAGCCACATTGGGCAGGAAATATTAATTTTTGTGAAAATCCTTTGTACAATTAGAGGCTAGTGTTCACAATGGTCAGACAGATTGCTGAAAATCACCTTTTCCATATCAAGGACCCACAAAATGTGAAGTCTATCTGTACAACATATTAGAGAAAGTAATTTATTACATATAAGGGTAAGAAATGTCCACATTTTCATTACCAGAGACCCACAAAACCCGTTTTTCTGTTGAATAAAAGCACTTTCACTGCAGCATTACAATATTTTCACTATACTATGTAAGTACTACCTTTTATTGAAGTTTAAAATTTTAAAGACAACCCTATTATTAAAAATAAAAACGAAGTGAAAAAATGATATTTCTTCTGTAATATGTAAAATGATTATATTTCTCTGCAAGCTTCTCAAACTCGTGCAAGTAACCATTTTCTTCCCTACACTTCCTTTGCTTCATTGGAATCAACAATGCTCGCACAGAAGTGAAGTGCGTTGTGTTATTACATGTGAAAATTCTTTCATTGGGTGGGGTACTTTTGACATTGAAAAGGACATAAAACATCATCATTTTAATTATTTTGGTACCAGTTACTGAAAACTTTTATATTTTTAACTAACAAACAACAATGATAATTTAATAAATACTCAGTGGCAAATCAATTTTAGTTGTTATCAACCGCCCAACATATTTTGTTGAAGCCATCAACCCATAAGAAAGTTCAAATCGATCACATGAGGTGAATATCATGAGGCACCTTTTTGGGAATGAATAAGCCAATACTCTTAAAGTTTAGAATACACATAGTTATATATGCACAAAGGGCTTCTTTTTATTTTTATTATTATTATTATTATTATTATTATTATTATTATTATTATTATTATTATTATTTTTATTATTATTATTATTATTATTATTATTATTATTTTTATTATTATTATTTTTATTATTATTATTATTTTTATTTTTATTATTATTATTTTTATTATTATTATTATTATTTTTTTTTTTTTTTTTTTTTTAAATACCAGAAATAACTTTAATTACATACAATTTCTGTTCCTCAAATACAAAATTAGTTTGGTACATTATGTACATTCAACTGGTAACACTTCTCTATTCACTAGCAGCACTGAACACTCATTGCTCTCTGTAGAAAGACGTGTGTTATATACACTTCAGCATCTTACCTATCAGCAGCCTACTTTGAGTTTCCTCTATACTAATGTTGTAAATCCTCCTGATGCAGTTTCACCCTGTTTCCTCTGGTCTCTACCATACTGGCCAATAAATGATCCGTCTTCATTCATACCTTCTGCTCATAACAAAAGAACCATACAGAAATAAAAATAAAACAAAGAATATAAATAAATATTTAAAAGAAAAAAATAAGTGGAACTCAAAAAAATTTAGTTGAAATCGAATTAAAAAATTAAAATTAAGAAAAATCAAAAGTAATAAAAAAATTATTATCTAAAAAATTCTTCGGATTGAAGATTTATTAATTCATAAAATCTTCATATTTCTTGGAATACAAAATCATATTATGTCCTCATCTGACCTGTGTCTCCTTCTCCATACTCTGCCATAGAGTCTGTGTCACTTTCTGGAGCTGCCTTAGGGTCACTGCTCATCGATCCTCTGCCATGAGATTTGTTGTCAAGCCTAAGAATTAATTGATTTTTCACAATTATTATCCTGTATCAATGGCTATTCATAAACACAGTCTAAAAAAATATGACATTACGGTTGAGAGTATTCATGAAAGCCTGGCTCATCAGGATAATCGTTGCGACCGTGAGCTGCTTCTCGTTCATGAACTGCATACTTGCCACCACGATTACGTTTAATTATACAAACAATTATCAACACCAGCAATAAGAATGCTATAGCTAGCATCATCCCAATAAACCAGCCTGCAGTTGCAACATTTTCCTTTGGTTGTATAATTGGACCATCTAAAAACCACAAATTAAAATAAAGATCAGTATTTCACACAATTCTTGTACCTTTTTAAAGCAAAATACAAAATACTGAAATAATGTTCTTACCACCATGAGTCTCAACTTCTTCTGTCTCACTGGGAGTTAAGTATTCACCATCAACAGCCACAACTTGGAATTCATAAATTTCTCCAGGCTTTAAGCCTCGAACAACAATAAAGTCTTCAGTTATTTCCATCTTTGTTTCTTCATACAGAGTTTCCCCCTTTTGCCTAAAACAGAATTTATAGAAAAAAGTTAAATAATTCTCATTACACATTTATTTCTTTATTACATGTGCACACGCACATGCTGTATGTGATGCATGGGAGAGAAGTACAATCAGCACATTTTCTTGAGGTCTGGAATCCCTCATTTTCACTGTACTTTTTCATTTTTTATAATTATTGAATTGAATTACAAATAAAGGTGACAATGGGCATTCATAGCAACATTTAGCAAAAGGCCATGTTTGCTCTCTTGTAATAAAACGTTTTGCATCAGTTAATAATGAGACTCAGATTTGATTTGAAATTCATCAATGTGATGTGATAAGATTCTAATTTGTGCGATAATCTATCTGTGTAACCAAAAACCATGAAATCTTTTCAATTATCTACGAGTTAAGACATCAAACATCTTCACATTTATTTTACTGATCTAGAGAAATGTTCAACATTTCCAACATTGTATTTTCAATGTTCCAACTTAAGATCTATAAGACTAAAGAATCACTGGGACAACTATCAACTTTAAAATACATTCTGAGGGGCATGTCAATTTTTTCCTCAAGATTAATACACTGATTGAGACAGTTTGAATACCCTAAGGCGAAAAGGCAAACTATCATTGCTTTATGAATCAACTGATATTGAAGAGAGATGTTTGATGAGACTGAGTCTTTGGATGGGTATATTCCCGTATCTCAATGGGATTCTTGAAGTTTCCAGAGGAACAAAACTTTTATGGATTTGAAGGAAAAGCAGGGAACCACACGCATGCTAGTATGTTTGCAATCCTGTTGGAAACTTAACTGGCTTCTTATTGCTTTATTTAGATGTCTAATACACGATTCAATATTTAAAACACGCATGTTGATTATAATGATCATTCCAATTATTTAGCTGAATTGACATCAATGATTCTCTCATCTCACATTGATAGTCAACCATTAAGGTGACAAGGTATGAACCTAAATTGCGCTACGATCTACCAATCTCAAAATGAATAAATTGGTTGAACCTATTAGGAGTTAACATTAATTTTTTTTTGCATAGATAACTTACCTGTACTTAACAAAGAAATGAGAACCAGGTGCCTCAACATTTGGAAGCCACGTTACTTTGATGCTAGCATATCCATTTTCAATTGGTAATTGGTGCCATTTAAACTTGGGAACATTGGGTTTACTTGCAGAGACCGTTCGAAGTCTCTGTTCAATAAAATAATCTTCACCTTCTCCTGCTTTAGTCATTGCTCTAATATGCAGTCTGTACTTTGCACCAGGCTCCAAACCTGCTAATTTGGCTCTTGTTTGATTTGGATCAGAAATATGAGGCTCTCTTTCAAGCAGAGGACCTACTTTTGTACTCTGCACAACCTGATAATATATTTTATAGCCAATTATAATTCCGTTGGGTTGTTCAGGTCGCTTCCACAATAAATAGAAAGCTGATGAGCCCATTTGAATTGCTTCAAAAACTGAAACCGTTCCAGGAACTGAAAAGTTCACAAACATTAGAACATTGACAGAAATTCTTCAAAACAAGTAATATCCTATAAGGTAGAATTTCTTTTCTCCCTTCTCCTAAATTTTCGCTCTCTCTCTCTTTCATCAAAGTTTTGAAATTTTTTGTAATTCGAGAGAGTTATAGAGCAATTGAATAACCCAAAATGCCTATAAATATTTTGATGAAGCAAGTATGTCAATCAGTATTAGTTAAATCAAGTTAATCTGTATTACATTAATACATACCTCCTTCAGGGGTATCAAAACTTATTACATCACTTGGAGGTCCATTGTGACGACCATTGAATACCAATACACGTGCATAGTTTTTAGAGTGAGGAATAAATTTTGTGACCAGAGCTCTTGCATTTGTTCCTTTCACTTGAATTTCTCGCATTCCTGCTTCACCTTCTTTGTCTGTCCAGGTTTGAATCTGTGGAAAAAAATGAACATAATAACACAAGTAGCAATTAAAGGTCTATAAAGATTAGCTGAAATATGTTACCGAAATACACATCATAAATGCTTTCGTTTTAAGAGGCACAAAAGGTTTTGTTGACTTGGTAATTAACACTTCAAAAATACAACAGTTCTAACATATTGAATTAAAATATTATCAAAGGGAGGAATTAGCAATTAATAACATATCACCAAGGAGATCTGGGTTCGATTCCTGTCAAATCTCATGTGAAATTTGTTACAACAAAATGAGTTTGGCTGCTTCACAAGGGCTAGTCCAAACCCCTGTGAAGTGTCTTAAACCCTACCCCTATCCTTATTCCTTCCCAATTCTGGCCACTGGGTAGTGACGCAGGAGTCCGTGGTGGGAGGCGCGTACACGGAGATGCTACCTGGTGGTCCTCTTGACAACAGGCTGCGACGAGACGTGACGGACAGAAATATATAAATATCTACAGTAATTCACGCTAATGATTACTTATTACAGTGCCATTTTTTGAAATTATCTTAACCAGCCAGTTAAAAAATTCTGGTCTGAATCACCTGCCACATCTACCATGACTGCTATGAAAATGCCCACAAAAATAATTATGTATTAATTGTAAAGGTTTTGCTGACCGATTTAAAGTTTTTTATAAGCCTTTCAATATTTTTAACATTCAACTAGGTGATTAATTTATACTTTACTTATTATTTAAATTCTATTGCACTAACAACTACAGACATTTTTCAAAAAATTGGTAAAATTGATGAATGTAAGAGCTCAGGCCCTGATGAAGTACTGCATACTTTTCTGATGAATGGTAAATTTATTCTTTCACATTTTTAACACTAGTAGTGCTATAGAATGGTGCAGACTTTCTCGGACATGTTAGGGTTTCTATTCTCTTGAGTCAAGGAGATTTTTGTCCCCCCCCTCTTATCAGCACCTTACAAAAGGTTTCTTTTCAAATTTTCTCATTTTTCATTTCCCTAATGGTAGAACTGAAATATGACTTAAGAATACTATAGAAAAGTTTTAAGTTATCGAAAAATTTCTTCAGAAATAATTTGAAGCAATTGTGTACTCATAAATGTAATAATGTATAATTATTGCATTTAATAATATAAGTACTACTAACAATGATAATTTCAGTGCTCGATAACACACATATATGTATACTATAAACAATTTATATTGTGTTTATATTATATTCATATTTGTATTTTTATAATAATGTTACTTATTTAAATGTATAAAGCCAATTGGTGTAAATAAATAAATAAACAAACCATAATGTAAATACTATTAACAAAGTAAGAGTATTTTTTTTAAAATTACAATTGAGTAATTTTTGAAAAATCAAAAATACATCAAAATGCTGTTTACATAATGTTATTTAGTGCCTATCTCGACAGAAAGTTAAAAGGAAAACTTTGGAGCATTTTTGAGTAAATCTAATTTTGAATATTGTCCATATTTCACTAAAAACTGGGCAATTATTTTTTTTTTTTTTTTTAGAAAAGACATTAATTAAAAAACATACTGGAGAAAAAGTGTTGGAGGAAAAAACTATTTTCAATTGTGTGGTTTAACAAGGAGGCCCAAAAATTTGTTAACGTTTACAAATTTCAAAATTTGGAATCATTTTTGAGAAAACAAAACATTACAGCTGGCGGCGCTAGCCGAATGCATTTACTACGCTCCGTGAAGTCACGAAGGTTAAGCGCATTCGAGACTCGCGGGTTCGTGGTTGGGTGACTGGCCAGGAACACCGGGATCTAACGACATCGAGCCCCGGGCCGAAGGGATAAAAGGCACTGACTGACTGCGACGTGACGAGACTTGACAAATATTAAAAGTAAAAGCACATTAATGGAGGATTACTCCCCAGCGCAAAGCGCTCAACGCCCCTTAAGGGGCTTGGAGACGCGTTGCGTCAAAGTGTAGACGCAACAAATAAATAAATAAATTAATAATAATAATAATAATAATTTTTTAAAAAATTGAAAACTTTCTTGAGGCTTCACATGGCTTAAGTAAGCTTTTCAAAATCACATGGCTTTGGGTCAGGCTAGATTGGTTGAAGAATATTCATTTTGGAAGATATCTCAATACCAATTTTCTGTAAGGAAAGTTCGTTCAGCAGAATTATACAACTTTCTCTATACTGTGCATTTTACTCTGTATATAAATACGTAAAAATCGTTCAAAAACTGTTGATATAATTGTAAACTATAAATTATACCTATTATTTATATTATTATAAGAAAATGTTTATATAAATCAATGGGTCAATTGTGTATCTGATGATATTATATATATGGAAATTAGCTTGTATAACACTAATTGGGTAAAAAGGGTGAATTTGGGTAAAAGGAATATTGCTATGTCAATGTCAGCAATTTCAGCAATTTCAAAGATGTGCAAGTCCATAATTAAATGTAGGTTTGTTGGTGATGTGTTTAGCCGGTATTTCACATAAAAGAATTAGTCTAAAATGACTACAATTGTAGTCATTTACAGTCATCTGGCTTCCAAACAGCAGGTAACTAACTATGATTGCTAGGCCATTGAAAGCTGCTCTTACTTATTAAATATAATAAGGTTTGCCAGGAATCAATTGGCCCTTGCGAAAGGCATTGTAAGGAGGAGAATGTCCTTGCACATTTACACACCCAGAGGCTCTCAGAGACATCCCATCTGCATATGCTAACATACCCAGAGGCCTCCAGGCATGGAAACTTTCTGCATGTCAATGTCAGTCAGTCATAGGTTTAACTTTTCGAAATATAAGACATTAAGATGCAAAACTGACCTAATTTTCCATAAAATTTCTAAATGACATTTGCAACACATTAGCAAATTGTATGTTGTTCTTGGTAGAAGATATTAAGATTGCAATACGATTTTTCACAATAACTAAACCGTTATCAAGAAATCTGCACAAACTGAGAAAAAGGCTCTAGATATGATTAACTAAATATACCTTGTATCCTTTGAAATGACCCTTGACAGTTGTTTCATTAACAGGAGACCAACTCAGAAGTGCACTGGTTGAATCAGCAATACTCTCCAGTGTAAAGTTGGATGGAGCCATAGTAGGAACTAAAAAAAAGGAGAACAAAAGGGCAATTTAACAAAAGTTCTAGAATGTGTGGTACGGATTAAAAATTTCCAATGAGCAATTACCATCTTCTCCAGAGTATCCTATAACTTCCTGAGGTGCAACATTAGCTTCTCCCATTTCATTAAATGCAACAACTTTTATTCGATATCTTATGAACGTTGGCTGATTATTTATTACCAATTCAGATTTCTGCCAGTCAGCTATATCTTGGGACTCCCATTGACTACCACTAATATCACGTTTCCAAGAGACACGATACATAAATCGAGGAGCATTATGCTCTATTTCTGGCATTACCTACATCAAAATATTTAAAATATAACCTTTTCTGATGAATAATTTAGTAAATTTATAAATATGAATTAGCAATATTAGTACATTTATGAGACAAATACATACATTTTTTAATGTTTACAAATACAAAAATACATAATACAACTAAATCTTATTATTCAATTTAACTATACTTAAATAATATAAAAAGAGGGTAAAATTTATACCCAATAAAACAATTATTAAATTAACTTACAGTCCAGTGGATAACTAAGTTATTTGGATCTGTGCCTTTCCCTTCAACGTTATCAGGATTTTTGTAGGGGACGTCGGCTTGAGTAGTGCATTGATGAGAGTGTGAAGAAGCTACGGACTGACCAATTTTATTCCATGCAATGACACGGAAAGTGTAATTTGCCCAAGGACTCATTGGAACCTAAAACAACGTTTAATTAAAGGATTAATAAATTTGAAGAGTTTTGAAACATGTGCTTCAGTGAATTTTAAAAAAATTATAAAAGTAAAACTTCAGTACCGTGTATGCCATGTCTGTAGCGGGAACTGAATCATATGCTACTTCCCATGTATCAGGGGTGAAACTAGTATTATACTGAATGGTGTAATGCAGAATTGGAGCTCTGTTATCCCCCATAGGTTCCCACTGTATGGTTGCATCTCTCTTATTACAACTGATACCACGTAAGCGAGGAGCATTTGGAACATCTGAAATTATAATCATAGAAAATAAGTATCCAAATCAGAAAAAAAAGAAAGGGTGCTTTAACGAGGAAATATCAAACCTTGTACGGTTAGAGTAGCTTGGGCAGTGGCTTCATCAAGTTCAGTCTTAGCTACACAAGTGTAAGTTCCAGAATCCAATTCTGTTGTTTTAGTAATGGTAAGAGAATAATCTGATGAGCGAACAAAACGTGGTTCAGCTTCAAAATCAATTTCTTGCCCATTCACTTGCCATTCAATGGTCAGGCTAAGAGAGGGATCACTCACAGCATTGCAACGAAAAGTAGCAGTATTACCAGCAGCTACTTCATAATCTTCTGGCTCATCTGTAATTTTGGTTCGGTCTGAAAAAGAAGAAATTGTAATATTTATTTCATTGCTAAAAATTATTTTCCTCAAAATTAACTTGTGTCTGACAAGGCTCATTCTTACCCTTTACTGTTAAAGTTCCCAAAGCCTCAGCGTGACCAAATTTATTTTCGGCGTAGCACCGGTATTCCCCAGCATCACTAAAGGCCACTTCTCTGTTAATTAAAAACAAATAGATTAGAACAGTCAGGTTTACTATTCCTATCTGGCAGACACTATGAACTCCGCATTGAATAGACATTGAATAATAAGAAGGGTAGTTTCAAATGTTTTCCATTTAAATTTCTATGTAAACTAATGTTGGAAACTTCAAGCATTTTAAGTTTCAATTGAATACTTCAAAACAACAAGAGTTTTAGGTTCCAAATCTTAGAATTTTAAGGCAAACTCATACTTTATACTGAATACAGTATGCAAAGGCTAGAAAAACGTGGAATGAAAAGGCACAGATGTAAAAATAATGGTGATTGCAAAACATCTAGCAGAGGACTGCTCAACTTGGTTGCTGGGCACGCAGCTCACATTCTGAGAGCTCAGAAATTTGTCTACAAAATGTGTTGTGTTAGGAAAGTAATGTACAACACTCAAGAGGCAGGGGAAAGGGAAAAGAATTTGAGAAGGGGACTATGGGGATGGTTAAATGCTTACATCAACTTCAGATGCACGACACACCAGGGCAACAAGTGTTATCTTTTGCTTCCATCTTCATTGGTATTTAAAAAGACAGACCATGCAAGACAGTGCAAACAGAATTCAAAAGCAATAAAAAAGTATAGTGATTTTAACACTACAGTTAGTGATTTTGAACTTCTGCCAATCCTTTTGCAGTGAACATTGTGAAAGTCAGATCACAATCGCTGTCTGAAATCGCGTATTTGCAAACTGACATGCAGCCGAAAACAATACACAGAGACATGTCTGGTACTTTAAGAAATATTGAAAATACTATTTGTTTTAGGAAAGTATATTTTTATTTGAATTTAAAATTTAAATTTATCAAAAAATTATATGAAGAATTTTGATTTTAAAGAAGGATGAAGCACAAGTACATTAAACAAGAAAATGAAAAATCCACATCAGTTGTGGAGTGGGGTAGGAACTAACTAAATATTTATTTTGGAGCAAAATCATCGTTCAAACATTTCAATTATTCATTACGCTTTTTTATTTTCTTATCAGCACCCTTCTCTTAAAAGAAACAATTCTTAAATAACTAATTTATGTGTTTGGTTTTGTTTAAATATACAATTGATATTAAAAATTTAAAAGGAAAATTGATTTATTATTATTATTATTATTATTATTATTATTATTATTATTATTATTATTATTATTATTATTATTATTTTTATTATTATTATTTTTATTATTGTTATTATTATTTCTTCTCTTTTCCTTGCTTTTCTTCTTCTCCTTCACTCACTTCCAAGTAATGGCCCCCCAAAATATCTCCCTTAATATTTTACAATTACCTTATTTCTAGATCTCCATTTTCCTTCACTGAATAACGTCCTCCAGTAAGTTCTTTATCATTCTGGATCCATTTCACTTGTGGCTTTGGTGCACCAAATACTCTACATAAAAGGACAACAGTACGACCATCTACTGTAGCCTCATTAATAGGAGGATCAGTTATTTCAGGAGCAAGAGCTGCAATATAAAATTATAAATACTGTGTTCCAAACATTAAAGAAAAGTCAATAATATGAAAATTTGCAACACTAACCTAATACGTTAACATAGACATCCTTATACACATAACCCAAGCTGTTTGTTGCATTACAACCATAATTGCCTGTGTCAGTCTTCTTTAGTTTCTCAATAGTGATGCTGTTTGAGGTTACTTTTCGCCGTGGATTTGCATCTGCTTCTGAAATTGGCCTTCCATTATGAATCCATTTAACCTGAGGCTCTGGAACACCGGATGCTTCACATTTGAAAGTTACAGTTTCATCTTCAGCAGCATTTATAAACTCAGGTTCAACAGTGAAGTATGGAGTTGCTGCAAGAAGGAAAAACGGGAAGTTTGAGTAATCAAGAAAATAACAACAACAACAACAACAACAACAACAACAACAACAACAACAACAACAACAATAATAATAATAATAATAATAATAATTTTAAAAAATTAAAAAATGTTCCTTGTAGATCACCAACCTAATACTTGGAGATTTATTGAGTATGACTTTGCTTCACCAACACCATTACTAGCATCACATGTATATGATCCTTCATCTTCAAAATTTGCATGTTTGATGATCAAACTTTTTCCATAATTTCCTTGCTGTTTATGATCAGATGACTGAATAGGCTTCCCATCTTTGCTCCAAACTATTTGAGGAAGAGGCCTGTAAACGGTAATGATTTATTAGACAATTCAAGTTATAATTTTTACAACTAGTTTATATCTTTTTTTCTGTAAGGGAGAGTATAAATATATTAACACAAAAGTGTGAACAAATAAAACCATGTTCACAAAGACTCAAAAAAATATTAAACCAGAAAAATTAAAACAGACTCAAAAAAATATTAGGCAAAAATACATCCTTATTTCTACTACTACTACCAGTTCTTACAGATAAGGGAGTAGCTATTATTTACATTTATTTACACCAGTATATCACAAACCTTTATACATCTACAATTATGCTCTAAGATTTGTTATGACCACACAAGGAGATTTTTCGCTGTCAAGTGAAAGTAGTAAAGTAATCAAGCAATGCAACTATTTTAACAAATAGGTAGGTTTCATGTTTTTAAGTTTCATTTATTGTGATATCAAGTAACCGAGGAAAAGTTTGATTATGTATAGAACAGAATGTATATAGCAGATATAGGTGCACAACAATCGCACATACTTCCTCACGTTGCCTCTTTGTTATGTATAACATTGCAACTTATATCTTGTGAGTACTTATGGGATTTCTGAAAAACTTTTAACCACAGAAATCACTGAAGGTTTGACTCTTGAGAAAGAAAAAAGAAAGAGGAAGCAAGGAAAAAAGAAAGAAGAAGTTAGGGGAAAAAAAGAGGGGTAAAAAAGGAAAGCAGAGCAAAAAATAAATGAAATGAAATAAAATAAAGCACTTCTGCTAGGTTTATTTCTCACAGTTTTCAGGCTTGCAAGCATATGTTTTGCAGATTCTGTTTTGCCCTAAGTACAATAAGTTCTCTAACTCTACTATAAACATCCTTATATAGAATTTGAGTAACATGTGCATGTCTGTCTATCTGTCTGTCTGTCCATCCGTCACTCACAGTTAGACCCCTTCTCCCTAAATGAACAAATGTTGACTAAAAAAATTGATCATATCACATTACATTAAACAAAAATAAATTATATAACTAGTGGTATAAAATGTTTTGAGCAATAACTAACTGAGACACATCAACTAATTGTTCACCTCAAGTGAATTTTCCCTACAGAGTCTTAAAAATTTCAACTTTCTTCTTTGTTGTAATTTCAGAACTCTTTACAGGGCAATAAAAAAAAGGTTATGGTGCGGAGAGCTTAATTTATTCTAACATCACCAAAAGATGACATACTATTTGTACACACCAGCTATTACATACTTTTGCACCCTTTACCTGGAAAATTAAAGGGTATAAAATGTTTTTTAAAAAATTAAGGAAGTACAAGCATTAACATTTCATATTCACACTGAATGCAAATACACATTTTAAAATTATATTTTTCATAGACAATAGAATAGGAAACTAACTTATTGTTAAAATAGTTGTGATTACTTGATCTTAGTGCACATCCCTAGATAGCAAAACATCTTTAAATGCTTCCTTAAAGATCATAATAAGTTGTCATAGAATACTTTGGCTTTAAAAGCCTATTTTCAGTATCATCAAATACATATAGCATACCAGTGTAACAGAAACAAAAAGCGTCTACTACTATTTGGAAATAACAGCATCCATTAGTGGCAAAAATCACCAGAATATGTTTCACGAGTTCATTTACAATGAGAAATTAACATTTGTTTCAAAGTGTAGATGAGCATACAAGTCTTTGGGCTTGAAATCAGTGAAGTGCGAGTCACCTTATTTTGTAAAAATTAAATGGTTGATTTTTTGCTTTCAAGATACATCAAGTTTCTTTTGCTTGAAAAACAATATTTATTATATTTTTTTTAATGTAGAATAACTGACTACTTACGTTCCACCAAATATACAGAATAACTCCACTCTTTTGCCACGTAATGCCACTTCATTCTTCCTGGTAACATACTGCTGAACAGGGGCATGTCTATTCTGTGATGTGGATGCTCCAGTGGCAATTACATTTAATACAACGCGGTTTCCCAACTTATACTCATTTCTGAAACAAGCATAACACAGTTTTAAAATCTTACAATGAAAGAAACATGGAATCACAATGCAATTAAATGAACTAAATTCTTTTTTGATACATAAAATAAATAAAGAACTTGTGGGGCAAAATGAAATTGCCATTTTTATATTACATACTGTTCACATGATGCTAGTCGTTTGAATTTGTCAGATATTACATTAACATATCATTCCCATCTTATCCCTACACTCCATAGAACACTACAAATATATAGGAGATTTTCAGCAATCCACAATGAGGTGCTGCTTCTGCATGGCATAAGCAGCAGGCAGGAAATTCCTTGGAAGTTGCCATTACCATTGTTCAGCCTTTCAGCCATTGTGAGGAAGACTGATGAAGGCATAGATTTCTCAATATTGACATCAATAATCAAGCAATACTGTCTGAATTTAATATTAACTTTGGTTTTCTGAATACTTGGCAATCAAGAATTTGCTTTTGAAATATTCTATTGTAAGACTTTGGAGGTACAATATTTCCTGACATATTTAGGGATATCAAAAAGTTTGTTTTTAACTGTTCTTTATTTCATTACATTGTATTATTATAAGCACTACAAGCAAATTAAAACAAAGTTATGTTGTACAATATATTTTGGTAACATAACACAGGGTTTGATTTAATAATTCACTTTGCAATTTTTTCTCCATTACATGTTTTCACAGTCTACCGTCTTCATAACTTTGTTAGATAGGACTTAAGCAGGAAATATATTGTCCAATTCAGTATTGGCCCACTTCTCCCTTCACATTGATCTCTTCTAGAAGATGCTACCTTTGCTGTAGAAGTTTTTCCTATTTGTAATTTGAGCATTATAATTTGTGATTCTCAAATGTTGCAATCTGGGTCTAAAAACTGAAGGGCTCAGGAGAACAAGGGGCTATCTTATATAGACCTAGTTCTGAGATGTTAAGGGTTTTACTAGAACTTTCATAACTTAACTCTGTACACTTTTATGCAAGTCCATAATGGATTTAAATACCATATTACACTTCAAGAACAATATTTGAAGTTCTATTTAATGCTAATAATTCAATTTCTCAAAAAATGTGGGATAGTGCCTTGTTCTACTGGGCCAGTTGATGCTTCCATACTCTATTCTCTTAATTAAGCAGATGACCATGTTATCCGCTGAGAAGTTATATGATTTGTATACACTTTTTTCCCACTTTTTCATATAAACTTCATGAACAATATTTGAGTTGGGGGCTTGAAATACATTTTAGTAAAACAATACATCGTTGTAGGGGGAAAAGCCAAGACTTGAGTACAGACGACATAAGAAGTGAAAACCACACTACCAGAATGTTACACATCTAGGTACACAAATAGCGTAAATGGTGGTAGTGTGAAAGACAATTTGATTAGAATATCACAGGGGAAAGTAACCATAAGGAAACTTGAACCTCTTCATATGAAACCAAACTGAGGAAAAATGATAAGAGAAGATGGTATAAGATTATTGTAGAGTATGTCCACTTATGTATCTGAACTTTGAGAAACCTCTAAATGTCCAATGGAAATGGACTGTTGGCATTAAAGCTTTGGATTGACATTGTTGGCCAAATTAAAATATGATAAATGTAAAAGAAAAGTAGATATAAGTCTCAGCATTATTGATACCATTGAAATTAAAAGACACAAATGGTATGGTCACTTAAATAGAAAGGGTGAAGAACAGTGGCCTCAAAACCTCTGACATTGACAACCAGCTTCACACAGAAGAATCCATCTGTTAGACATCCTGCAGTTCAAGAAGACAAGTAATGGCAACAAGTTATCTCAATGTAGATTTTTGTTGATAAGAACTATAAGATCACACAGTAGTGCTGTAGATTGGAGAACGTGATTTCCAATAGTATAAATAGAGGTCATGCAGTGGCATTAATTAATGCACTGAGCTACCTAAGCCGGAACCAGAATCTTGAGGATCTCCAGTTTCAACAGATCAAGATCTCTTTAATACATCTCCATTTGCCACCTGAAATGTTCTCTTTGGTAAATATATTCACCAATCTCTCTTAGCCATCTTCCTTCTACATCCAAGGACTAAAGTTTATGAACAAGTCATTTGTGTGGGTCTTCTCAAAACTTTAGCATAATCTTGGGAGTTACATCATTTTTCAATGTGTGATCTAGAAGTCATCAGGTAATTATCCTTTCCATAACTTTCCCAACGATGCTACACGAATTTATAAGCCAAAAATTATTTTCTTTCATCTTTTTCTAAAATTATTTAATCCTCACATCTAGCCAGTTCAGATATCAGAAAACATCTCTAATGCATACCTTTACACCTTTAATAAATTTGATTTCACTCTCCAAAGTAGTCCTCAACAAGGCATCAGACTAAGTAGTACGAGAGTACTTCTTCAAAGTAGTTAGAAAAACATTGTACAATTTCTCCTGAATCAGTTATCACAGATTCACCATTCAAAATAATTGCAGAGGTACCAATCTGACAAGTAATTTGTTTATGAGTTTGAGAGAAAAATCCCTTTATCTATTCTCCTTCCTAAACTAACTTTCCTGTAATTTCATCTTTTTATTTTTGTTGTACATTTTGTCCATACATTTTAGAAAAGAAATAAATTTTTTTAATATGCAGGTACAGCATTAACATCTAAGGCTATTCTATCTTATCATTCATTTTATAATACAGCAAAACCCCATTTTTATGTTCCCAGAATTTTGTTTTCCTACCATTTACACAGATTTTTACCAGTCCTGGCGATTTTCTTACGTTCACTGGGAAATTGTCCCCACATTAATACTATCGAAATTAAAATTTTCTGCCTTTTACATTTTTTCTTCTGACTACAGAAAAGCAAAGGATAGGATGACTTGTTTGTTTGTTTGTTTGTTTGTTTCCACTAAGCTTTAGAAATGCTAGATGGTTTGTGATCAGGGAAAGTCAGAATTACTAAATATTGTTTTGGGCACAATGTTATTGCTTTAAATTCAATTTTTGAAAAAAGGAGTAAATTATTAAATTTTTGCAGGCTACATACATATATGTTTAGCCAATGCATTACCATCAGCATGGTACTATGTAAATGAGCATTTCATTTCCAATTTCACAATTATTTTGTTTAGTAATGATTCGGAGAGACTGTAATTCTGCAACAATTGGCAATTTTGTTGTTTCTTTATCAAATTACTTTCTTATTGAAGCAATTACAGACAGTGAGTGTCATTATTTCCATGCTATTTCCCTTTGTCTTGCAAGCATGATTACTTGATCGTTACTTCTAAGTTTACTTAGTTTCTAGATATAGTAAAGTATTGTTTCTTTTGTGTCTTTTAAAGAATTCTAGTGTTCATTTAAAAAATGGTTTTAATTGCAGATTTTGCTTCCTAGGGTGAAAAAAATAAATAATAATCATAATAATAATAGTAATAATAATAATAAAAAATCAGTAGCAGAAGCTGTCCTCAGAAGCCCTATTATTCTCCATTGAATGTGCATATTATTAATAAATGTAGAGAATAGATCTTCTGTATTTTATTATGTCAGAAAAATTAATCTCCCACCATTTATATTTTCATGCAATTTACACCATTTTTTTTCTCTCAGACTTTCAAAAAGTGTAGAAGAGGGGATTTGATTCATGTTCTACCAATTATCTTTTTTATTTTATGTCTGTAACACCCTCTCCAATCAGAAACTTATTACTGGCATTTGTACCATCCCTTTCTTTATCACTTCTTGATGTGTTAATGCTCATTCAAAATCCCAAAAGGTGGTACCTAACCTAAAAATTTAACTAAAAATATGTTTTACCTAAATACAGAAGTAGCAGCACAAGCATAGCTGAAGTCATTACTAGCATCTTGTCGGGTAACATTAGAAAACCATAAGTTTCCTTCAGGATCCAAAGTCATGCGAGAATTATTTATGCTTTTAATTCCACCTTCACTACTCTGTAATCAAGATAAACACATTAAAGGTATTCATTATAATGTACTAACATATATATCTACTGAAGAAAAAAGTAAGTTACCTGAATGAGCCAATACACATTAGGTTTTGGCCAACCATCAGGAGGTTGGCAAGTCAATTTAAATGGATCACCTTCATTTGCATTAACAGTCTGTAAGGGTTGATCTTTGAAAGAGTTAAGTTCAGCTTTGCGAACAAATACAGAATTTGATGTAGCTGTTCCCCACTCATTCTCAGCAAAACACTGGTACTGCCCTAAACAAACACTCAACTTTGTTAGTATAATTACAAATTAAAATTCAAACAAAAATTATTTTTCATTACTATAAAAAAAATACTTTGTTTAAAATAGATGAGAAAAGACTTAAAATATTTATGAAGCTTATTTTAATGCTTACTGTTTGCAATACTGATTCAATAGAGAAAAGAACAAAATCAAAAAGGTATAATATGACAGACAATCCATTCAAATTAAATTTGAATCTCTGAAAAGAAAGACCACAAAAATCACATCAACGTTACAAAGCTTTTCACTCTGAGAACAAAAAAAATAAATAGGCCTATTATCAAAGTGATCTACTCATCAGTCATAATGAAGGCAAAAACTGACCAATGCTCCAAATATACAGAGATCAAGAAATTTTATTTGACAACTTGTTAAGACCTTGAATATTTAAAGTATTTACAAAGAATTTATTTAACTTAAGCTAAACTCAATTTGCAAAGAGACTTATACAATTAAAAATATCTAAAATTCAGACCAATCAAGTTAAATTCCTCCACAACTTCTGTCCATCAAATCTACATAAGAGATTATACAAATTTTGCTTTTCAAACTTTTCTCTTGCTCAAAAGATTCAAATCAAAAGAATAATTATGGATTTTAAGAAATCAATGCATTCACATTCCTGTTAAGTATAACTGAAATAAAAATTAAATAATCAAGGTCTAGTACAATAAGTCATTGAAAATTCATTCCTTATACTTTTGTTTAATGTCCACCCTTACTCAGAGTAACATTCTCAGAATAACTATAATACTCTCTTCTGATATCATGAAGCAAGTTGATATCTAATGCTTTCAATCAAACTTGCACACAAAATGATATGTTTAAACATAACATATTCAGCTTGAAATTTCTCTATGCCAATGCAAAAAAGAAAAGAGGATAATTTATTTTACAGAAAATTATTCAATTTCTGGAGTTCTGTAAGTTTCAGTAAGACTTTTTGATTTTTTTCTTCAGAGGAAGCAACTTTTAAAACGTGCTGAATGCAATATATAATAATTGCAATGGTCTCTTTAAGAAAAATAATTGCATGGTTGAAAATATGTGTCTCTCTTGTTGGACAAGTATTACTAGTATTACTTTTATCTACGAACTAGGTTTAATATAACTCAAAATAGTTCTTTAAAGAAGTTACACATTATCACCATTATTATTACCTTTTAAAACATTCTAAAATACGATATTTTACTGTTTTAATTCATGACTGAAAATATTTTGCTAATATTTAGAGAAATTATTTGAAAACTATGATTTTTAATTATTTTATCTTTCTTTTGGTTGAAAATTAATCTATTTCTCACAATCAAGTTAAACATTCACCTTAAATATATTGTTTAATCATCAGTGTAATCACATTGTGATCAACCGTGCATTTCCACGAGAAATTTCTTACAATTGACCATGTTGTAAGATTATGTAAAACAACACTTAAGGACACAGATATCATATAAAAAATCTGTACCAATCAAAATCTCAATCAACGCTAATATTCTCAAAGCTAATTTGAGCATTACTTCTTTTTAACCAACAAATATGAAAAAATGTGTTACAAAAATTAGGAAGTTTGGTCAAAAAACATGATGGCTGAACTATAATTTTATTATATTATTGTCCTTTAAATCTCCTGAGATTGATATTTAAGATACATCAACATTATTCAGAGATCAAGTGTTTTAATAGTCTACCTCTTGAAGTGCTAAAACACAAATATCTTTACAAAAATACAAAATAGTAACTAAATGCATTTTACATAGCTATTTCTGGCACCATTTAGACTTACCTAAGTCTTCATCTCTTGGTATTGTTATAACTAGTGTTCCTCTACCAGGTTGCTGAGAAATACGGTCATCATATGCTTGCCAATCAAAGTGTTTTCCATTCTTGATCCACCGATATCTATTCAAACAGCAATAATATTATTTTTTTAAACATGTAAAATACATAAATCTGCTTTCTCTATACTTTAAAAAATCTCACAAACTCACAGAAGGAAAAAATTGACATTAGTCTATGTGATATGAAAGAAAGAAAAAGAAGTAAAAAAGGAACACAAATGTCAAAAGTCCAGCAGGAGAAAGAAACCACAAATATATGAGTAAATAATAGAGCACAAGACTTCCAGCTTTAAACTTACTTTGGTGCAGGTTCTGCTTCAGCTTCACACTCTATAATGAATGGTTTAGGGTTATCATTCTGTGGTTGAGCAACTTGAAACAGCAGTTCATCTGTTGGGGGCTGTTTGGTAATTCTGGGAGGAGATTGTACTGGAAAAATCACGAATATTTATAATATTTATATTCCTAAAGATTTAATAACTAACGCCCACATCAAAGTAAATGAAACCATTTCACTTACTTATGGCCAATGCCGGCAAACAGCAGCACACAAATAAAAGTAGTTTCGTTAAATTCGCTAATTCCATCTTCACCCTGTTAACTGTTCAGAAGAAGATTAGGTGCGGCTCACAAAACTAATTCCGGTTCCTCCATGCAAGATGACTAAGAAACCGCAAGCTCCATTCACATTCCCAATAAGTACGATGATCTAATTTGGTATGAATTTCCTCACGACTAGCATGCAATTGACAACACCCACCAATTTAACCCGGCACATGAAGGCATTCCCTAATACAACTTCTCAACGCACGATGTAAAATCAGTACATGGAACTTCTCTCGTTACCATTCTACTGTGGCAAGTAGGTCTACAACAAAATTACTTGATGCTTTAATAAACCTAGTACGCAGGCTGAACGCAACGCTACTCCATTGGCTTGCCAACAGTGGAGCGCTGGATGGGTGTAACCCTATTGATTTATACGCCCGCAATGACGCACACACAAGTAGAGGGCTGCAGTGAATGTCAAATTCACGCAATGTCTTTCCAAACTTTACCTTGGAATTGAATTCTGCAGTTGAAACAGTGATTTTCAGTGTTAATCCATATTTATTTACACACCAACACCCATAGGAAATTACACTTGCACGTCACGTGACAACCACTAATGTCAGTTTCGTTTACGCTGCATCAAATTGAAAAAGGCGGGGCTCTTGTACCTCCACATTAATGAACTCATTCATCGCTAGTGTTTGGACCATCAGATTTACATAAAGAAAGATAATCCTAATTTTTTAAGGTTGTGATAGGGCAAAATTTCGCGAACACTAGACGTTTGTCAATCAATGGTTACAGTAGTGTAGGTGGGGATTCATCTTAACATTACGAATCCTTATTCAAGATTCCTGAAGCGTTTCTTTCTTCTACGCACTTAATCGGTTGATTTACTTTTATCCGCTTATGCTTTTCTGATCTCTAGCCTTTCTTGCCCTTGCCATTCCCTTACATTTTCGCATCTTCTGTAAAAATACGAATTTTCTTACACAGGTCATTGCCCCGACACATGACATGAATACACATACATTCACGTTATATTAGGCCGAGCTAAACAAAGGGCAGATCGGAAGCGATCGGATGACCAAATGGAAGGGCAAGGTGTAAAAAGTGCCAATTTTAATTATGTTTGTTAAACGAAACAGTTCTCGAAATAGCAATTGCATAACTGGTCATTTAAAATAATTATAGGGTTAATACAACACTACATTTTATTTACAAATATTTACGTATATACAATTATATATACAAAAATTAACAACTACAATCATAATCAATCATCTTATACAAAGCTCTTTCAAAAGTACACACAGACTCTAGAAATGATATGATATTTTGTTAAACAATTCATACAAATAGACGTTAATTAAAAGATATATATATATATCAAATCAACAGTCGATCATTCAATTAAATCATTTTGAGTGTCTTGTTTTAATTATATTTCATGGTTCACTGTCTGCCACATACTGAAGATAATAAGCAAGTTTTATACGTTCTATATGATTACAAAGTTTGAGAGCAGCTGTTGTCTTCAAAAATAAATGTTCTTTTAAAGTCGGCAAATTCAACATCATAAATGCTTGGCCATCAATCAACTAGAAACAATAAGAAAAGAAAATCAGTTTAAGAATAGCATATATTATAACACATTTACCAATAATTCTTCATCTTACTTCTTCTTTGCACTTTTGTGCAATCCAAGCACAATCTTCAGTCCTCATTAAATATTGATACACATCATCTTCAGACCAATAGAGAGGATTGGACTCCAATTCCACAAAATCAGCTGGGAGGGTTTTCCTGGGAGGTAAATCTTCTGGAATACTCGAAGATTCCATTGGCTCACTTTTAATATCTTGTTGAAGATCTTCATGTAATTCTCCACTAAAAAAATTTGTATTTCAATTCACCCAAATAAATTTAAATTTCAGTTCAACAGTTCATACCCTCTTTCTAGTTGCAAATGTTTTGATAAATTCAATTACCATTGACTGAGCAATTTTATGGATAATAATCAAGAGTACTCTAGAACAAGATTCAAAATGTACAATTTTCATTTCTACAAGAAAAATAGTATTGATATATCAAAACATTTTAAAATTTTCTTTTTCCTTAACAGGTACAAAATAATCATTTTAGACAAATATGATGAACTAGTGGTGATACAACAGCACATATTTTCTTATATTATACTTAATAACATTTAAGTAATATTAAATATATTGCAACTTCTATCCTACTAACACTTAAGCTTTCATTTTTTGAAAATTCAAAAATTTATCACAAAATTGCTTTCTGTCAGTGAATTATATCCTATTCTCACAAAAGGTTTCAAGAAAGAAAGGCTAAAAGAAAGAAGAAGAAGAAGAAAAAAGAGAAAGCAAGCAAGCAAGCAAGAGAAAAAAAAGAGAGAGGTAACAAAATTAACCAGGTTCGGACTTAGCCCAGATGGATCACCAACATAAGCGGCTTTTTTCCCCAATGCCACTAATCATGTGTCCAAAGGATCTGATTTATAATGTTATACTGAATTCTTAATGTTGGGGTGATTCTAACACATTAGATCTCAAAATTACATAAAAACTGCTCATATTTTGAAAATATTGTACAATAAATGATTTAATGATCATTTGAGGAATACAATGCATAAGAAAGAAAACTAGATTCTAGTGGTTGAAAAGTTAATAAAATTTGAACATTGCAATATTTCAAATTCCAGAGCTTTTAATGAAAATTTAAGCCCCTTTGCTATCCTATTAAGTGAATTTTGCTCTAACCGAGGAAAAAATTCTGACCAATTCTTGAGAAAATTTTGTTTTTACATTTTTTATTTCTCACAGTTCCACTGAAAATTAAACAAAAGATATAAAGAGGTTGAAAAAATGTTTAAACTTTTGAAATTTTTGTAAAAATTTGCAATTTTTCTGAAAATATGTCCTGCACAATTTCTAGAAACTTATTTTTTTCTTTTCAAGCAACAAATTTTAAAAAAATATTCAAGACATTCTTGAGAACACTGAAAATGTTGAAGCTCGATGTTAAATACCCCCAAAAATTAAGTCCCATTACAAATACAAAAGGACTTAACATCACCTGGATCAATTGAGGAAAATCAATTTTGGTGAAAAACCTACATACAGTTTAGGAGTTAGTATGTTTTCAGGCAGATATACAGATGTTTTTAGAAAAAACTTTTTAGGAGTCCTTAGTGGCCTCAGACAAGGCTGTAATTTATCACCGGTCCTTTTCAACATCTATATTAACCATTGGCGGAAGAAGATGAACAACGGAATTTTAATCAAAGGAGATAGAAAGATTGACACAATCCTGTACGCAGGTGACCCGGTAATAATAGCAGAATCTGAAGACAACCTACAGAGGACAATTTTTGAACTATCAAAAGTTACACAGGAATATGCCATGTGAATATCAATAAGTAAAACAAAATCCATTGTAATGCAATAAAAGGAACAAAGAAGAGTTCAAATTGAAATAAATGGGGAAATAGTAGAGCAAGTGAGAGAATTTACTTACCTAGGAAACAGAATTGATGTACTAAATCATACTCAAGGAGACATCGAGAGGAAACTACAAAATTACTACAGAATGTGTGGAACCATTAAAAGACACTGGGAAAGATGTGGATTTTAACACAAAATTGCAACTTCATAACATCACAGCTAAACCAATGCTTCTATTTGGTTCAGGAACATGGATAATGAAGGAAGACAACAAAAAGAAAATTCAGGCAACACAAATGACATTCCTATGACACCTCTTGTCATGAGTCATGAGAAGAGAGGCTGAGAAACAAGGATATCAGAAGAAAACTAAAAACCAAAGATCCGATAGAAGAGATTGAAGAATCACAAGTAAGATGGAAAGAACACATTTGGAGGATGGAGAGCAACAGACTACCAAAACTCATCTGGAAATATAAACTATTTGGAAACAGAGATATTGGAAGACTTTTAAAGAGATGGAAAACCCTACAAGATTAATCTACTAGGTCTACTGAACCAGCACAAACAGGAACAGGATCATACCTAAACGCAGTTCTCAATGATGATGATGACGATGACGAAGACTTTTTAGGGGTAAGGAACACCTAAATGTATTATTCTATCAAAATTCGAACATAGATTTTTTGCAACATTACATAATTTCTTCTGTACTCATTTCCAGCCACTCATTTCCTAGACCAAATTTCCCTGACTTTCCCTGGTTTTCCAGTCCCATTTTTTTTTATTTTTGCATGATAAAATTTGTAATTTCCCACCATAGAAATTTTAACTTAAACAAATATTAAAGCTTACCCTACCCTGATACTATTTGGTCAGCTCTCTCTGATTTTGACACAATAAAATATGAATGAACGATATTTTTTCACCATTTAAAAATTGAGAAAAAAATTATGTTTAACTAATTTGTTAAGGAATAATATACATTTTATAACCGTCACAACATTTTTCCAGACTTCTATGATTCTTCTACAAATTCCCTGATTCTTCCCTGACTTTTCCAGAGCAATAAAACATCTTGATTTTCTCCAGTTTTCTGGAAAGTGGCCACCTAGCTAAACTACATGTGTGGTAAAGTAAAAATAAATAATGAAATAAATACCTCTCACTTGATGATAAAGTCATGTCCTGCCCTTTGTCAGTTTTTGTTTGAGGATCACTAGTTGCTTGGACCAGTCTTTTATGAGGCCAATGACTTGCTTTAATTTGCAATGCAAAATTGGGTAATTTTGCACCACGAGTTTTCATTGCTGTTCTTGGGAATTCTTTCTTGCGATATTTGCGTCTCACTACAGTAGTGGTTGACTCCAAAGACCTAAGGGGACTTGAACTGCTATTTGAATTACTTAAGTCTGGTTTGTTTTCATTTTCTAGGTTGAATGGATGTTCTGTAAAATAAAATAAATTATCAAATGTGAGATCAGTAGTTGAAATACCTTCTTATATTTATTTGAAGTACATATACTATGATAAACATTACATGAAAAAATATTTTAAGAAACATATGCATCAACAAACTAGTGAACTACAACAGCACATATTTTTTCACTTTATCTGTAATGATTACATAATATTGTTATTTTAGTTGAATCCAGAAAAGCTTTTCATTCCACAAAAATATTTGCCTCGGCTGGTATTTTAACCCAGGAACTTGGGTTTCAGAAAAACTAATCCACTAAACCACTTCACTGATGATGTTGAACAACACTAAGGACATGTCAAAAAGAAAGTTCAATTTTTGCAATCATGGAAACTTTAGAGCTTTTCATGAAAGTTGGACATATACCATTTTATAAATCAAACATGTTCTATTTGAGTAAAAATCTCAAAGAAAAATTTGGAGCCATTTTTGAGAAAATCTTGTTGACATTTTTTTTTTATATTGTCATGATTTCACTCAAAACTACAAGAAAACAACTCAAATTTGCAAAAACTGAATGAGACATTATTTAAAGACCTGATTTCCACAAACAAATTTCTATGAGAGAAAAAACTCTACCATTAATAATGTAGTATAAGACGAATTTGCAGTTTCCAAAATTTCAGAGGTTTTATTAAAAATCAACCATTTATAAATGTACTTTTCTGAAAAAACACAAACCATTTTTGAGAAAATTCTGAAAATGTAGGGGCCTCATGTAAAGTACCCCTAAAATACCCATTTCAAATTTGAGGGGCCTGCCATCAGACAACTTGATCAGGAAATATCAGTTTTTAGTGAAAATCCTATAAACTGTGGCTAGTGTTGTTCAAAGACAGACATTTGAGGAAAAACTTTTTCAGTATCAGGGACCCACAAACTGTGAATTCAATGACATTACATAATTAAAAAAGTAATTTACTATTTGTAGGAGCAACAAAAATCTACTTTTCCAATATCAGGGATCCACAAATCATGCTTTTCCTTTGAAAAATCAGCACTCTTCTCTCAACATAACTTTTTATGAAGCAGATGCATGAAAAGTAAAACTAGAACTATTCTTTTTACATTGAATAGGAATAGAAATCTATTCCTATTCAATGAAAGACCCTGATGTAGTTTCTTTGAAAGCATGAAAAATAGCTTGTGGTCTTATGCAAATTTACAAAACAAAGGAAGTCCTCAATTTTAAATAAAGTGATTCATCAAAAGAATGCAATAGGTCAATTAAAATGGAAATAATTTCCATTCAATTAAGTGTCTACATTTATAGAAAATGTTCTAGTAAGCAAGATATTCCAGATTACCTCCTTCATTATTCTTGGAAACTTCTGACATCTGCTTTTCGGAATTTTCTGAATCCTTGTTGTTTTTATTATCTTGCTTGGCTGTTTGAAACAGACGTTTACGACCTCTTTTTTTCTTTGGACGTGGAACTATATTACTTGCCTCACCTTTGGGACGACCAATTTTTCTTTTCCCCTGTACCCAATATTGTGCTAAAAACAGAGAGAGAAAAAATCCACAAGTTTAATTGAATTTAATTAGGAATTGGCTTTATCAAAATATACATGAAATATGCATTTACTTACTGAATCGTGTTTTGGAGAGAGTATTGCAATTTTCTGGGCAATTATTTTCACCAATAGAAATGGGTCCAAACATAAATGGGCAAACCTGTAGTCTAGTGCAAACTGACTTACAAAATGCAGGAACCTGGTCAGCTGAAGTTACTACTGCTACACTTGCTCTGTAAGTGTTGTTTTTGTACCTACCATAACAATAATAATTTCATGTTTGTGATGAATCTTTTTTTTTTATTAACTAAGTAATCAAAAAACAAATAATAGAAGAAAATACTCAGTGTGTATCAATTAATTAATTTTTCAACAATAACTTATTAAGGAAGGGAAAGAAATATTCAAGAAAATTAACCTTATTGTCATCTTCAATTAAAACAATTATTAATTTCGAGCTGTTTATGCACTTGTCTCTGCGCCATCTATTATTTATTTATATTCCTCAAAAACATTAGAATTATTAAGTTATTCAGAAAATAATATCCCGAAAACAATTTTCTTTAATATAACTTTACTGAGGATACTCTAGGAAGCAATGTTCTTTTATTGAAAATAAAGAATCAATGTTCATAATTTATTAACATCAGAGAAATCTTAAAACAAAAAAACTTAATTACACATACTTAGCCTTCAGAACTTCAAGATGCATTCCAGCCTCTGGTTTTCCATCACATTGTAATTCTTTCAAAACTCTACTTGATTTATATGCTACCGATATCAGCATACCCAACACTTCTCTCATTACTAGTGTTACAGGGCCTGGTCCAACTGCTTTTGGAAGTTGAGCAAGTTTTCCTTTGCTCAGAAAAGGCCCAGAAAAACATTTATGATTAAAATAAATTTTTGGACACCAGCATGAGCGTTGTGCCACTGAAGTTGAGCTTACTGGTTCCTTTTTAGGTGATCTATGAGAAAATATAAATGTTTGTTGCATTTATATTACTACAATTTTTAGTCACTATAATTGTATCAATATGCTAAAATATACAACAAAACACAAATGCATTAATATATTAAGACACATGCATCTCTGAAATATCTTGCAAAAGTAAAGAGCATTTCCCTAAACTTCTTTATTTCAAAATCATGGGGATCTATTATACTATTAATATAAAAGGATGAAATTTGAGATAATATTGTTGATGCAGTCTCAGTTTGTAATAAGACACATTAGAAGAGTTCTTAATTTAGAAAGGAAATTAATGTTAAAAATGATGGAGGAAAAGAGTAGAAATAAAATTATATAAATTTTGTCATTTGTTTTTCACTTAATGAAGAAGTTGTCCTCAATTATTTTCATTATTTCAAGATATCAATCTTCCTCAGTGAATTCAGGTGCCTCAATAGCTAACCACTGCCTTCCTTTTCTGAATCTGACATGTGCCTCTTTTGCTGGTATCAATACAAATCCATTATTTCATCATGGTACCCTCAACAGTAGCCAAAATTGAACTGTTTTATATTTCGTTCACAAAAGGAAATGATGTTTAAAAAACAAATGATAAACTAGTGGTACTAAATCACCACATACTTTCTTGCAGTTTTCTAACTTTTGCAATTTTTGAAAATTCAGAGTTCAACGGAAATGAGACCTGCACCATTATTTTAAGCATTCCTTGTTCTATCCATGGAAAAAATTTGGAGCCTTTAAGAAATTATTGTTATTATTTTTTACATTAATTTCTACAGAAATAGTGTGCTATTGTTTATGATGGAATACACACAATAACTCATTTCTTCTTATTGAATGACAAAAAAATATTGAAAGGACAGCAAAGAATTGCCACCCTAATTATACACTTACTACTTGCACAACTTTTCTTGGACAATGACCTTGCTTCCTCCTCTCTTGAGCAATAAACAGTTGAAAGCAAAAGTTCGCAGTGAGCACTGATGACAACATTCCAAGCATTAAAACTTCATTGTCGCGAAACACAAGCTAGTCAAAGCTAGTTACTTTCATAGTCGAGAACTTCTGTTGAGCTTTATTACCATTATCTAAAGAAATAGCTGAGGCAGGTACAAGGTCCTTCAAGGGAGGCACCTAAAACTCCTACCTAGTGTCCCTACTGTTGCCTACCTAGAGCGATGACCTGGCTGCACATGTAGCAGGTTCGACTTTGATTTTCCAGAGGTTGGCATTACTGTAAATACTCTAGAGGCTGACTTTGTATCTAATACCCCCACTCAGCCAGCATTTCTTCAATCCATCATTCAAGAAAAGTTGTGCGAGAAGTATGTACTCCTGTCTCTATCAGGTTTTTGTTCAGTTTCTCTTGATCGATTGATCAAATGCAGAGATTCTGGATATAAATGTAGCAACACTATCTGTGTATGACTCATTGAACTGTCCTTTCACTAGTTATGGGAGATGAGGGGCAGGGGAAGTTAGTCAATCAGCAAAATAATATTATCACATCTGTAGTTGATTTGTCAATGCAAATAGTTTTCTATTACACAGGGAGAAATATTTTTGGTTTTCAAATGTTGGTTTCAAATGTTTTTTAATTTACCCTCTGTAAAAAAATACAATCATGATAACTTACTCTTCTTTGACTTGCTGCCGTTTCATTTGAGATTGATATTGGCATGGAGGTTTTAAAGGATATGAATTACTTTCACACCATCCAACAGGAAATATTTCCACCGAATCCATGCTCACAATATGACTAGGATGAAAACTACAAAAAATCAACAAAACAAAAATGATACAAGTAATACATATTTGCAAATAAAAACAAATTTCTAACAATTATGAAAATACTGATTCTTACTTTACTAATATTTGTATAGATTCTGATTAATGCATGATTATTATTCATTCTTTACATAGTGTCATTGCAACATAGAAACTCTTTACTAAATATTTCTTTTCTAAATGTTTTTGAAAAAATGTTTTTGATTAATTTTCACCTTTTGGTTTCTGTGGTATTCACATTTTAAATACTTCAAGCAGGGAAGGAATATGCATCTATTAGTTCACCCATTTAGAAATTTCAACATCTGAAATTACTTTTTCAATACTCAAAATATTTTGACAATCAAACTCAACATGTGAAGTTTACAATAGGGATTCTGGAGTTCATGAAAACATTCAAAGATCGTTCTTCTCCCACACACACCATATATTGGTTTTTAACCATGTTTTAATTAAACTAAAAATTGAATAAATGGTAGTTGAAATATGCAGAATTTTCAAAGGTGCATCAAACTATTAAGACAGATTTTAAAAGCAAACTAATTTAGGCTATCACCTAATTTTAAAGATTCCTCATTTATTAAAAATGTTTGTACCTGTCATGAGAATCCAGATGGATCCAGAGCAAGTTATCGACGATTCTTGTAATGGATGCAGCACAAATCTGATGCCGATTTTCTGGATTAACTGCTTCCAATTTCATTCCAATGTCAAAGCCTAATTCTGTTGCAGAGGGGCGTGGTGTGAAACAGGGTGCAGGTGCTGGATACCCATTTGTAAAAGATAAGTATTCCTGCCAATCAAATTCCTCTTTTGATGTGGTCCACCCACTTGGATGAGTCAGTTGCAGACCATGATACTGAGCCCAACCTTGAAAAATATAACACAGAAGAATGCAATTCATTTGCAGCAATTAGGCTTAAATTTAGATCATTTGCAACCTTTAATTAACAGTACTCATTTTTCTGATTTTATTTAATACAAAAATCTTTCACATTTCATTCAAAAACCAACATATTTAGAGAGATGATAAATTGGAATAATTATCACAAGAATTTACAAACCTATAGGAAAAATGTAAGGGTGTTGAGCTGTGCAAAGCCAAGAGGATTCAATATCACCAACATCTGAGGAATTATTGCTGTCAACTTCCACTAAGAAGTAACTAGAGTCAAACACTTTGACAACAGTTGCTGGACAAATTTCTGCCATATTATGAGGATGAACTGCTTCTAATTTCATACCAACTTCAAAATTATGGGAAGTGGCAGGTATGGTATTCTGTATATTTAAACAAGAAAAGAAATTAACCAAAAAAGTATATACATTTACTAAAATTTTTAAAAAATGCATAGACATTAAACAAATGAATATACTTCAATAATATTTTGAACTAAATTATCATCCAGTAAACTAAGAATCACTTTGTTAGCAATAATTAATTTTCTGCAATAGTCCCAATGGTTATGGCAAGAACCAAAATATGAATGTACTAGAATTATTATTTCATTTTTTTTAATTTTGCAGTTTATGTTTACCTAAAGCTCCCCCAAAAATGTAAAATTGTTAAAATTGTTCTTAGTATTCTAAACTGTAAAATAAAATAAAAATTACTTAATTACCCACAAATAATGAGAATACTTGTAACTTAGGGATAATTAATATTACCTGAAATATATCAGGAGGTAAGGGAATTTGTGTAGCATCTCCCAAAGCCAATTCCTTTATAGCTTCCCACTCTTCATAATTATGAGTGGTTTTTATGTAGCTTGGCTTTTTCAAGATAAAAGGTGAACCTGAATATAACAAAAACAATAAATATACATATTGAATACCAAAAATGAGAAATATTTATCACAATTATTGTATCTGGACGTATTAGGTAGTTTAAGGATTTCAGCATTTTCCAACAAATAAGAATATGTAATAATTTGTTGTTATGAAATGAAAAATTATACTTGAACAGAAAGCTTGATTTTGGAAAGTTTTTCTAAGACTGATAAAAATTTCATCATTATTTGGAAAGCTACTTCCACGTATATCTTAAAGTGTTTCAACCACAAATAAATTTAAATAATAAAGAGAGATTTTAAAATATTTGACAGACAAAATTATTGAGTACCCATTAAACAATTGATCGTAATGTGTCTTATAAGAACCCCAATATATTAAAAATAAAGAGTTATATCATCAATCTGACAAAGGAAAATAAATTAAAGGAAGATAAATTTTTACCTTGTTCTTCAGTCCAACCAATTCTAAAAAGTCTAGGTGAATTATAAAACAACCAAAAATCTGGAGATGATGAATCAGGGCTATCATGACGCAGAAGAAGCCGTCCTCCCACATTTTCTATAATCTGTTAAAAGAAATGTAATTAATAATTTCATACAACAAATGTACAATTGTAAAAATAATTAAACTTACAGTTGCAAACCAGAGATGATAAGGATCCATTTTATCTTGTACTTCAATTTTCATTCCCTGTTTAATTCTGTCTACAGGTGTAAATCCATCCTAATAAAGAAATTCACAAAATATTTTTAAAGTTTTTATTTTCCTGGAAACATTTTCTATTTAAAAAAATAATAAAACAGAATTGTGTCTCTATTATACAAAAATTGATCAGTATTTCCATCCAGCAAACCTCATTCTAGCTTTTAATTGTAAAAAAGTACATTCTGCTTTTCTACAACCGTTTGGCACTTACCCCTGTTAGAAGCTCAGAAGGAACAGATTTTCCTTGTTGAAAAACTCTGTCAATTAAAGTCTTCACATCTCCTAATTTTTCTTTTAGTTCCAGGGGAGGAATTAGATCTAGGCCTTCAGAGAAACACCACCCAAGAGGATGCACATTAACTTTGGTGAGATCACACCAAAAATCATTTGAACGATTCTCATCGTGGCCAATGTACCGTAATCGTAACAGAGGTCCACACACCATATTAATGCACGCAATCCAATAAGAATCTGAAGTTGATTTATGAGGCACTTCTAACATCATGCCTTCTTGCAATCCTGTTTGAAGGCTTTGTTCCACCTAAACCATAAATAAATGTATAAATACATTAATATTCTAATACATTTTCAACAATCATTAAATTTGAATTAAACAAAATATTCAATTAAAATCCAGTCAATAAATGTACACAATAATTTTAATAATTCTACTTACATGGGAAAATAGGACCTGAGGAACTTCAGCAGTATTTGTCATGTCCAAATAATCTTGCCACACAAAATTGTCATCTGTCAGAATAAATACATATAACAATGTGAAGACCCAATTGTAAACATTTTTGTTACTTAAATGTATATCTCGACCAATAGTTTCATTTACTGATAATTTCTTATTCATTGAATAATATATATTTTCAAGACCATAAAATGTTTAAAATTGACGTTTTTAACACTGAACAACTCACCTTCGTTTTCGAGGCTCTCGTGCCCACTTTTGACTGTAATATTCATAATTAACAATAAAAACGACGGAACAGATGAATAAGTGTAATCTAAAACACGAATAAAAAGTTTCTTCAATATTAATAACAATACATTCTTTCACAATTACGAAAATGGTGGTAGACCTGAGATCAGAAAGATAATGTTACAAGTTCCTGACAAGCCTGTCACATGCCCGCCTTTACTCTCTTTCAACTCCCACTCACTTTCTGCAGGGGTGAAAACTTCATTACCTGGACTCGCTTGGCCCTGCGGTAATCTTTGACAAACCTGAGGCAGCGACTCCAATGCAGTTTTGCCAACAAATTCAATGCATGACTTTCAGGGCTGGTGAGGGCAGCACTATCGTTTCTGGGTGGCAAGTGTCACACGATGAAAGCCGCGGATTAAAATACGGTTTACTTTTCCTCATGATTTAAAAACCTATTTATTTTGTATAGGTACACTTTCCCAAAGTGAAATGTCCTTTCCCTCTAAAATAGTTCTACCACCTTCCACCAGATCAACAATTCGAAGCAATCATCTATTCCAAGCCCTACCAATATGATATTATAACATTTTGCCAGAAAACTAATATACTTAATAAAATATAAGTGAATTCCTATACATTTTATCATATTAACCAAGATTAGGTGCCAAGTTATGAATTTAAAATAATCTCACTGTTATTGTAATCGCTGTACTATTTACCATTACAAAATATACATATAACAGATTTAAGCACTAAATTAAGCTCATTGTTACGCATTCAGAATTAGTTCAAATTCTGTCAGCCTTCATGCAGCTCGTTGCGTGTATTTTGCAAATGTACATTCCCGCCTGAGATATGGCATCATTCCCGCCTGAGATATACTCTTTGTGGCATCATATTCTGGGGAAGCTCATCCTTTAGTGCCCAGACATTTAGATTGCAAAAGAAAATTATCCGAATAATGAAAAAATACCATCCACGTGATCCCTGCAAGCCTCTTTTCATTGAGCTTGAAATCTTACCAATGCCTTGCCTATTTATTTACGAATCTGTAGTAAACGTCAAAACTGACTTACTTAACGGTGAGAACAAATTTTCATGTAATACTGATATTTATAATTACAACACACGACGTAGAAATCATGTTCATCGAGTGTCAGTATCAACAGTTCAGTACAAGAAATCCACAATACATGTACGTTACTTTACAACGCATTGCCAGATGGAATTAAACAATTAAAATCGGTACACAAATTTACGTTAAAAGTAAAATCTTTTCTGCTGCATAACTGTTTCTATACAATTAAAGACTATTCTGCGGTTTTTACATAGCTAGACCTCAAGGTCACTGAAGGTCTGTCACCACGGTAGCATTTAGGCACGGTTTTTCACATCTTTTTCAGTACTGCCGCTAGGTGTCGCATGTTCGTGACCGTATCAAGCAGTGCCGCAAATGAAGCGACTCTAGCGGCACGACTGAGAAAGACGCGAAAAACCGTGCCTAAATGCTACCGTGGTGACGGGCCTTCAGTGACTTTCAGGGCCAGCTCTGTAAAAACCGCAGTGTATACTGATCGTCAAAAAGAAAAATAATGTTTACTTTAACAAAACAATGATATAGGATAATGAATTCGTTTACATTTGTATTGTATAAAGTTTAAAAAAGACTTAAAATGCCTATAACAAGTAATGTACTTCAGCTTGCAGGTCAAAGACCACATCTCGATCAGGTTTTTGTCCAGTTTCCCTAATCCACTGAGCAAATGCTGAGATGGCCTCTTGATTTGCTTCTGGACGTAAATGTAGCTTCACTATGCGCACGTTTTGTTGAGCTCTCCTTTTGCTTGTAGTGGTAGTAGAGCTTAGGGTGCGTTTCTATTTTGTTAGCAATACAGAAAAATCAAATCTGCAGTTCGTTTACCGTTACAAATAAGTTTTCTATAACTCGGAAACGAAAATATCTAGTTTTTGAAATGTTAATCTCTCGCTTTTTTAAAAAAAATTATGATCATCCTTTTATTTTCTCATTGTATTGGTACATTTGAATGAGTTATGGTACCGATATAAAAAATCAAAGTACAATACATCTATTTAAAAAAAAAGAATTTATAATACATTATTTCCCATGAATTTCCGCACTATCCTTGTTGAAATGACAACTGCCTTCTGCATGAGTTTACACAGGTTTTCATTCAAACCCAGTTGCTTAAGCCCCACATCAGACTCCTACGGATGACTCGGTGCTTGAAACAATTATCGGGATGATGTTGACTCTTTCCATATTCCCCTGTTTCTCAACGGGTGCATCAGATCTGCATATTTACTGATTTTTTCGATGTATTTGCTTTGAATGTTGCTTTGTTGAGTATTTGGAACAGAAACATCAATAAGCATGACATGTTTTTCACACTTGTTAATCACAACCAAATCCGGTCTGTTGCGAATCACTGTCAGGTCTGTTAAGATAGTTCTATTCCAGTACAAGCGCCACTCTTCGTTCTCTAGAACACTCACAGGTTGGTACTTAAAGTACGGTACCTTATCTTCAGTCAGAAGACGACATTTGTGAGCCAACGCTTGATGTAAAATTTTGGTCACCGAACCATGTCGCTGTTTATACTCGGTGCCCACCAAATGTGTACAACCCGAGGTAACATGTTGCATTGATTCCACTGTTGGACAACCATAACGATATAACTCATTCTACACATTGCCATCCATAACAATTCGCTTCAAATAGTTACGCGTTGGAATAATTTGATCCTGAATAGCCAATATAAACCCTTCAGTTTTTGGAAAGATCTGTCCTGATATACACCAGTAGTTCGATGCTTTCATGTCGACATGTTCTTGGCCATGGCCACCTTGGCCATGGCCATGACCACCTTCTTAGACATGGTCACCTGAAGGTGGCCATGTCTTGGCCCATCTCACGTGAATGTCTTCCATGAAGAGCTTTGGCCATCCATAAATATCTCTTTTGGCCGTCATTGCACGAGAAGCCGCAACATCATGTCGTGACAGCTCTATAGGAGTATAGGCATTTGCTTCACAAATTGCTTTATGCAGTTTTTATTATTTGCCGCATAGTGGAAATACATTCTCATGCTCTTCACTTGCCGACAAAGTTGGTTTCCAATATTTGTGAGTCCTCTTCCAAGTGTAATATGTTCGACTGCAGATTTTGGATGGTACATGCGTGCTTTCGTCATTAAAACTTTCGTTTTCCGTTGTAAGTTCTCAATGTCAGTTTTGCTCCACTTAATAATGCCAAATGGGACAGCATGGGTGTTAATAGCTTTTATGATATTTATTCCATTCAACTTTGTTTTCAGGAGCTGTCGGGTTCTTCGGATGAATTCCTCTGCAAGTTCACATTTCATTTTACCTTGATCAAAGTGCCTTGCCTGTCTCATTCCCAGGTACCTGTACGTTTCCTCAGCAGACATCGCTTGTATCAATTGTTTATTTTCAAGTTCAAAGGTTCCCTCTTGGAGCTTTCCTTTTACAATATTCAATGTTCGACATTTTTCCAGCACTAACTCCATTTTAATACTTTTTGAAAATGATTCCACAATACTCAATAGTTGATCAAGTTGAGATTTTGTCGAAGCTTATATCTTTAAATCATCCATATACATAAAAGGTGATTTATGCGATACATCATTCTTGCTCCCAATTTAATTCCAAATCCACACTTAGTAGAATTTTTACGAAAAACAAGATGTGTGCGGTAGAGGACTGGGCCTAAAGGGGCTGGCAGGAAAGACTATGATTTGTTTTAAATTCCCTACCGTTCCCAGAAATAAGGAATGTAAAATTATAGCACCTTCGGAACAAAGATGATAAAAGTGAGTTTCTACCTTGAAGAGAGAAAAGTTAGAAGATTATTATTTGAGGTCTATTCTGGTCTTTAGATGAAAGTAGGATACTAATATCTTCGTAAATCGCAGTTCAAACTTATAAATATTGTCCTGTCACTCTCCGATGTTTCACCTGTAAACGTGCAAATTTTCGTGAAATAATACATACATTCATACACACATATACACACACACGAGTTCCCTAGTCCTCAGCCAGCGCTTAATTGCACGGCCCGTTGATATTCTTAGATTCGACTCGGAACAGCACGTACCAATTTACAATGCTGGCAACAACCACCTCGTAGTTTCAAAACAATCGTAGCATTTCTCGTGGCACTCTTCTGGCGTTATGTTCATGCCCACAGTTGGTACGCCCGTTTAAGCCGTGACGTAGCACAGCCCTCCTCTCCTCGCACCCATAGCTTTGGAACAGGGTTGCCAGATTGGGCGGGATTCCGCTTTTTGGGCTAGAAAAAGAGTAGACAATGCGGAAGAAAAATTCAATTCGCGGAATTTCGCCCAATGGGCGGAATTCATTTTTCAGAACCGCGAATTGGGCTATGAACAAAATCAAAATGATAAAATAAACTTTATAATCATGCTTACATAATATATTGAATTTCCGTCATAAAGATGATGAATTAAAGATTTGATAAAAGATATGTTTTATCAAATATTTTCGTTTAAAATCAACACTTTTAAATGGGCAAAAATGTCTCATGTTAACAAAAAGCTGATTGAGTTCCAAGGAGTCATAAAGTTTGTCATTATTGTGTTCGATAGGAAAATGATACTTGAGAATCTCAAGTATCATTTTCCTATCGAACACAATAATGATATAGCTTATCTAGGTAAATCATAAAAAATAAATCTAGGTAAATCATAAAAATCGTTGCAGATTTATCGTATCTTGATATTAATTTTATAAAAATGTTTAATAATAAATTTAACCAAATGAAAAATAAATAAATAAAATAACTTAGTGTATTTTTATTTATTATTTACCGAAAACTCCGATTTGTATTGTTTGTATGAAAGATTCAAATATTTAAAACCATTGGGCGGGATTGAGCGGGTTAAGTGCCACCTAACGGCGGATGCATGTCACAAGACTCTGGCAACCCTGCTTTGGAATATGAAGAAAACTCGCGTGTACTGTATGCAGTTTCTTTCCACGGTGAAAGATATTTCTTACATTGTGATTTTCCCACATTTTTGCAAGAATATAACCCACTAGAAAGGACAAAGCACCTACAATAAATAAATCGTCCTTTCAATGCTTTGCCTCAACGTGTTGAACAAGCGACTTCATAATGTATTTGAGCCATTAAGATTTTTTGGATATTGAAGACTTCCCCCTAACCCTTCTGCACCAAGACGTGGCCAGCGTAATACATTGGTGGCCATGACCAGGGTCAACAAGTAGATTGTTGATATGAGTAACTCATAACAACTGTCACCGGGGAACCTTCAAAGAGGATTCTTCGTCCGAGACCACATCGCCACTGAGGATGTCTGCCGTAGTTGCGGACGAAACGTATGGAAATATTTTTCCAATGGACCACGGCCCTTCAGCCCGGAAGAAATCTTTGACTACAACTCCGGCCGTGAAAGCCTACATTGTTTTATTAACAGTGGAATGTTTATTTATATAACCATATATTTATTACAATTAAAGGGGTCACCAGCAAAAGGTGCTAACTGACACTTTCGCCGAAAGTTACATTTCAATGTAGAACGGTTGTATGCGAGGAAATTATGTCGCTGGTGCAATCTCGTGAGCGTACACTTACTACAAAGCATTATTTTCGATATTCGAAAGTTGACATTAGATGCAAAAGGTGCTATCTGCGTGGAAATGGCGGACAAGGCGCTCAAGCCACCCGTAACGTACATCGTAAAAATTCTGAATAAAAGTAAAAAAGTAGGTAAATTATGATGAATGGCAAAGGGTGAAGAATACCAAACCTCATATATGGTAGAAAATAGTATAAAAACTACAAGGGGGACACAGTTCAAGCGAAAACACCTCCAATTAAGATAAGATGCAAAAGGTGCTATCTGCCATGGGTACTGCACACCAGTGGCAAATTCCAGAGGGAAGCAGGGCAGGGGGGGGGGGCTGCCAAGGCTTAGAGTTTACATTTCAACAATGCATACCTTGTTTTATATGACAAAATTGATTAAAATATTTATTTATGGAACCTGGAATGGAATTTATTATGTAATTATTTAAACAATCATATTTTGTAGCACCATATATACGCTACAAAAACAATATACAATATAATAACAGGTATACTTATTATTTAACAAAAATCTATAGTGACCCTCTCCAAAATAATCGGCTGGATCCGCTCCTGCTGCACTCCAAGAGCATTAAACGAAACTGGTTAACACGTTACAAGAAAATATCTTGTACTAAAGTTGCTTTGAACTGGCTTCCATTATGTTGACTTGACAAGTTAGTGTCAATTGCTTGATTGATGGGTAATGTATGAAAATAAACGTATTTAAACATTCAATTTCTTCCAAATTCAATGAATATTCCAATACAGTTTTTATTTTATTTATTGTGTCTGTCAGACGTCAAAAGGTGCTGCTCGGGCCCACGGCAGAGCAGAATGACAATCTTATTTTATTTGCTAATGGCTCCTAGCGCCAACCGCCTAATGTAACAGCCGCGTCCGGCCGTTCCCTGCAACACCCAACGCACGTGTGCATCCACTCATGTTTGCCAGAAACGCATCTGGCGCTATTCAAGCCAACCGTTTCCTAACGCCTCTCTAGCAAACCGTTTGTTCTCGAAACTTCCAGAACAACTCAAATTCTCATCAATGATTGACTGGGGCCCTATTCTCACTCACGCAGTCCTAAATCAAAATCTCGCGACGCTTGTCGCTGTTTAGAAAAAGTCAGTCGTAGTATGAATGCCTTGCGGGCAAGATGTGTAAGCGCCCGGGCTCCGTGTTACGGCACGTAAAAATCTCGATGTCTCGTGAAGAGTATCGTATTCAGTATCGTTAACATTGTGTAATTTGTTAACTTTTTGTAAGCTGTTAATTTTGTGTAAACTATTTCAAGTGCCACGAGTCACAAGCACGGTCAGCTGTATAGCGTCATATGTAAAACTATTTCAAGTGTGATTTAAACTGCTACGTGCTTGAACTGTACCTGTGAAAATGTTATAAGTGACAACTCAAGAGACATTAAGCTATTGTGCAAGGTGAAATTGATGATTTATTCACAGCTAATCCTCACCGGAAACTTCCTTCATCTGAACTGTCGAAAGGAGCGGACTGGTTTGTGTAAAACGTCCAACACCAAAATAGAGTCCACTTTTCCCCAAATATAACCGGCCCGTTCAACTGCATATAGCATCTTCTCCCACTAGATTGTCCTAAAATGATCAATATTCTGTAAAAGCCTTCTTCAAACGTAGCAATGCTGATACTGTACACACATTGAGGCAAATAGAAGCCATTTAGACGCAAAACTAGTGGAGAATGATCAATATTATGATAATTAAACGTTTTTTGTTGTTCCTGTAAAATTAGGTTTTTGTCAGTTAGCACCTTTTGTTGGTGACACCTTCAATTAATAGATGGAAAAATTGGGGATTGAATCGTCCTTTTTTTCAGAATGATTATTAAAGTTTAATGTACAATTTCTCTCAATGATAATAAAACAATTTTATAAAATAAGTATTTAAAAAGACGACAGTTTATAAAAATACACGGAGAGAATCTTTTGTATTTGAATAACTCAGGGGCTCGAAATTCGTAAAGTTTACACTTTTCATATTTAATCAAAGTGCACATGGATCTAAATCTTTCACATGTTTTATTTTTTCATTTTAATATTTTAGGTTTATGTTCTAGGTTAAGATTAAATTCTAGTAATAGTATAAGCGATAAGATCAGTAATCTGTGAAGGGCCTCTGCATTTAGTAGGCATGCCTTAAATGGAATAATTTTGTACTATGTATTCAATTGTATGTATTTTAGTGTTCATTATTGTATTATATTATGGTTTTAGATGTAAAATAAGTGTGAAGAATTAGCCTCTGGGCTTAATGACCAAAGCAAATTAAATAAATTATCTATTTAGTGGAACTATTTTTAAAATGAAAAGATAGTGACTTCATAGATGTGTTTGACAAAATAGTGCTTCTGTAGATCAAATTTGAGGAGTAGATGCGCAGCCAGTATCTAAACAAACCGAAAGAAAGAAAATATAATTCTAAATAACGAAACGTGACAAGAAACACAAACGTCGGCAACCGCACAATAAAACCAAAAACTTCACACACCCAAGAGCTTGCCCAACACTTTCCCACCAAACGAGGTGACGTCATTCTGGACAACTCAAGGCCAGTTTTACTCTGAACAACTACTGACGTCATTCTGGACAACTCAAGGGACAATTCTATGGAGATGTCCAGAACCAGCGCCCTCTAGAGAACGTTCCCTGAGCCGATGTTCGGGAAAGTTCACCATCATCTCCTCAATTAGATAAGCAAATATTAGTAATACAATTTCTACAGAAATGCTTCATTTCCGCACAGCAGTTTCTTGACGATTTCTATTCGTCAATAAACTCAAGAAGGTTTTGTTCATAGTGAATCATAGATCTGAGAATAGTTTTAAGTAATGTTAAAGAAAAAATCTATTGTTTTCGGATACAAAGAAAAGGACAAAAATATGAATTGACGGCATTGGGATGCAAATTACAATAGCTCTGTATCACGCTCGGGCCTGTGATCGCGCCGATTTTGTGCCGTCAGAACTTTAACCCGTCAGCCGGCTGTCAGAATTGCAGCGCATGGTCTGTTCACAAATGACGCTAAACATTTCCCGAGTCTACAACAGCGCTTTGAGTCTTTAAGGCTGCGATGAAATCGAGGAGTAACGAAAACCACTATGGGAATCTACGCTTCTGAAGCAAAATCAGTAAAGGAACATTTTATTGGCAATATTTTGAGGAAAACGCTTTTTTTTCCCGCCTGAAATAACTCACCTGTGAATCCCTGAATAACTCACCTGTGAATCCCTGAATAACTCACCTGTGAATGCCTGTGAATCCATCTTGCAGGATGCACCACTGATCTGGGTGTACAGCTCCAATCGCAAATTACGCACACGGTTTTGCACAGAGCTCTCACACAGGTAAAGATCAGGACAAGGAACTATGGAAAGATTAAGGAATTGATGTTCTTCGCGAGTTTCACGACTGCGAATTTCCCCCACATCGCAAACACAACTGAAAACATATGAGCCTTTTGTGGGATTCGAACTCAGATTCAGTGCGCACCTTCCCAAACTGTCTCATAAGTTGACTGACTTGCTCGCACAATTTGGAAACGTGTAGCAGATTTGTAAAACAACAACAACAATAATTTGTTGTAACTCATTGTTAACCCTATTATTATTATTATTATTATTATTATTATTATTATTATTATTATTATTATTATTATTAGTGGTGCTAAATCAGCACGTACTTTCTCGCCTTTAGTAATAGTTCTGTAATACTATTTATATTACAATTTCTCTCCGAATTAATACATCTGAGTCATCACTTTTTGTAAAACTCTTTTGAAATCGTAGAACATTTGGTGCGAAAATTAAATAGATTCAAGCAATAGATTTTTTGTTCAAAACTTTAAATGAAAATATTGAATTCAATTGAATTGAATATTGCATTGAATTCATTGTATAAGGTATGCAGTGTATGCACGAACATATCTGATGATTTTTTAACCTTACAATATTCTGGGTAAAAAGTGTGCGAGAAAGTAAAATAATTAGAAGTGAATAAATAATACGGCGAGTCATATATTGTGAGATGCAAAAGATGTCAGGACTTCAGACACACTAAAAAGTATTGAAAGAAAACCTCAAAATGTTTAAGATGCGCTAACTCCCATGAACCGGGTAAATGCAATTTAAACCCCCAACTTAATCCCACTTCCGTAAATTGTAACCAAGCTCATCCGGCGCCATCACGCAAATGCGAATATTTCCAAGAAGCATTCATGCAAAGAAAGTCTGACAATTTCCCTCTCCCCTCTTCATTTTCCCCACTTAACGCTAGTGCCAACTATAGTCAGTCTAGAATCCCTCCTCAGCAATCCCTTCCTCCTCCGCTCCCTCGAAACCTTCCACCTCCTCCTCCTCCTCCTCCTCCTCCTCAACAATATATTATTCCACTTTATTCACAACACCCATCAACAAACTTTACACACACACACTCCCCCTCCCACCATAACACATCCCTACACCCTGATATAATCTCAGAAATAATAAACCAAGTCATCAAAGCCCTCATTTCCATAATCAACAACCAAATTCAAATAGCACTTGCGACACATCCATATTTATCTCTGATCAATAATACTCAAAACAATCAAGAACATGTCTCAAAATAAATTAACGTCTCTCACTCTCCTAAACTGGGATATAAATGGAATCATCCCCAAAATCAATTATATAAAATATCTTCTATATAATTATAATATAGATATTGCTTTTATCACAGAAACGCATCTTACACCCAAAAATAAGGTTAATGTTCCGGGTTACTTGACTTACAGATCCGACAGACCTCGATCTGCAGCAGGAGTAGCGATTTTCATTAAAAAACGGATTCGACACGATCCTCTGCCACCGTTTATCACCCCAGGACTTAAAAATTTAGCAATAGTGCTACATCAGTCACACGGTACACCAATCACATTAATTGCAGTATATAAGCCTCCTAATATCCCCCTGAAACAAACACACCTTAACATACTGTTCATTCAAACCCAACTACTAGCATAGCCATACCATTTCAACGCCAATCATACCGTGTGGGGATGTAGAACATGCACCCCGAATGGAAATTTTTTATTCAGATATACTATCAATAATAATTTAATTATCTGTGCTCCACCGGAACCTTCGCATTATCCGTATAATCGCCGCATCCTTCCGGATATCCTAGATATTGCAGTTTGCAAACATTTTACGAAACTGTCATTCCGATCTGTTCAATCAGAATCAAACTCAGACCACTGCCCGGTGCTTCTCTCCTGTGACGCTAATCTCATAGTAGTATCTCATCACCTCAATCCTCAAATTCATAAGAATATCAATTGGAAACTATTCGAAGAATATATTTCTACATCCACCCCATTATCATCTTTCTTAAATCTCCAGATCAAATTGATTCAGCTATCTCTTTCTTCGGCAACACCATCGGCTCTGCAATAAATACAGCTACTCCCAATTACAACCAACAGAGGCACCCTCGCCAATTTCCCTTCCACCCAACATCCTGGATCTCATTAGACAAAAGCGATATATAATGGCAAAAACTCCGGCTACCTCAATTAAAACCCGCTTTAAATCAGAAAACGCATAAGATTCACGGAGAGATAAATAAATTTCGCTATCAAAACTTCCAAAAACTATTTCTAAACATTGATACAAATTCCAATACTTTGTGGAAACTCTGTCGTCGTTTCTCCCACCCCAATCAAGCAATCCCCCCATTATCCGCCAATTCTGATCTTGCTTACACGGAAGCAGACAAATTAGAAATGCTTGTCAACCATTTCAAAGATGCTTTTTATCGCAATATTTCTACAGATTTAATTTTCAAAAACGTCGTAGAGGAGTTTTTAAGATCCTCATACCATTCTGCTCCATTACCAATTAGTTATATCTCTCCCTCTAATGTCAAATAAATAATTAATGTGACATACCAATATGTGGGACATTGTATTGCGTGACATTTATTGTAAACAGGGTGAATGGTAAGGATAGACATATGTAAATATGGCGGCTTAGCAACGGTGGACGAGTTGTCGTCAAGGTCAACAAAGTTCATTGCTTTGAACCACGGGACGCGGCTAGTTGATAAAGTAAACTGTTTGGGGATTGGCCGAGAAAGCAATGGCAGTCTGGGGCGCGGCTAGTTGAATTTGTAAGTAATTTAGGGATTGGCTAGGCATGGAATGACAATGTATTTCGACGGAAGTGGGTCGAATTTTTTCTGACAAGAAACAGTAGGAAATATAGACCGAATTTTGAAGTGCCGAAAGAGGGGAATATGGATTCATTCCGACTTATGTCGTGGTGTTGTGCGGATCGTGTGTAGATAATTGATGTTGGGAGTTTGGGAATTGTGAACGTCTACTTTGGAGCGTATGGTTGTCGGACTTTGAATATTGATGTAATGTGCGGAAATTGGAACTTGGAGATATTTCGAGTACAGCAGCTAGAATTTAAACTGTGAACTTAGGTGAATTTGTCGGCAACAGGACTGGGAGTATTTGATGCAGATAATAGTTTGCTGAACTTTAATATTTTAAGCATACGCGTAGAAAGAACTGGGAACTTTTAAAAGGCAAATTAATCGGAACTTATCAACTTATGAAGCGGTGAGGATCAGTGACTTGAGTACACTTGTGCCAGAACGGAGGAAAAGAAGATGGTATTTGGACCTGGAGCCATCGACACCGGAAAGAAATGAAAATGGTTCTACGCGGTGACATCGGCCAAGAGCGCGCGAAGACGGGTGCTGCGGTGTAAGATTTGGAAACTGGTCATGACCGAAAGTACGTTTCGTATTGTTAAAATTTCATAGACACTGAATAAACTTACAAGTTTCTGTGAATAGAAAAGATGATTTTCATTTAGCCAATTCCAGCAAATGAGTAGCGAGAAATGTATATTTGCTTTTCAGATTCCTCGGCCACTCTGTACAGATGGCAGATCGAATAATCGGCTATTAGTAGGCAATAGCGATTATTTCTTATAAGACCCATCGGCCCAGTTAGCTGGATATTAATTGGAAATAGCAGTTGAAGACTAATTTTAATAATAGAATTAACGTAATCTTTTCCTGGCGCCCATACTCTTATACAAATTTGGAACGGGTTACGTTGAATTAATATTTAATAATATTAGAAGGGCAGAGGAGATGTTAAATTTAAAAAAATTAAATAAGACAGCTTGTTTCATTAAGAATACAAAAAAATCTTCTCCAGGAACAGACGGTATCCCCAACCTATTTCTAAAGCATTTATCTCTTCATTCCATCGATTACCTAACTGCCTTCAACAGCTGCCTCAGATTAGGCTATTTCCCGGTAAGCTAAAAAAAAGCAAAATGCGAAGCAAAAATCTTCTCACTTAAAAGAATAACCAACCCTCCAACTATCACAATAGGAAATTCACCAGCTCCTTGGCTCCCATCCAACAAGCCCGTAAAATACTTTGGAGCCATCCTAGACACTCGTCTCACATGGAAACCGCACATTACCCATCGGCTGAACAAAACGTATGCTGCACTCTTCAAACTATATCCTCTTATAAACCGTAAATCGGCGCTCCAAACTGACATAACCCTGCATATTTATAAAACTGCATTAAGACCATCACTAACATATGCCTGTCCTGCGTGGAGAGGTGCTGCACAAACAAACCTAAAAGGAATTCGAGTTTTTCAAAATAAAATCCTCCGAACGTCGGTTAACACACCATGGTATGTATCCAACAAACAACTCCATAGAGAACTGAAAATCGATACCATTACTCAGCACATTTCAACATTATCAAAAAAATTATTCTCCAACCTAAACCTAGTTCCCGGTGCCAGACTCTACTACCTGGGAAAATCCAGTAATGGTCCAACCAGAATCAAATCACGCCTTTCCAAAGATCAATTCAGACCTCCGTAACCATCATAAACACGTAATCCTAAGCTCACTCTCCCTCCCCCTTTCCCACTCCCTTCACACCATTGCCCTGTGCATAAAATCCTAATAAATGAGGTTCCCAGAGGGGATGCCCCCTCACAGATAAAATTGGGTCAAGTTAGTTTAATTTGCAAGTACCGTGGTGCTTTTCAGTTAATATTATATTATTTGTTTAGTGTTTGTATCCAAATTCAGACCTGTAAAGTGGTTTATCCACTGTTCGGGTGCAATAAATTTTGCGAACGAAAGACAGCCGTCATTATCGCATTAAGTTATCAGTGCGGCGTTACAACAATGGGTTACAACAAACAGTAATCACTAGCTAGTTCGTGTGGGATACACATTTTGCCAATTGGCATTGTTGATACCGCTAGCAAGACAATAAAATGGATAGAAAAATGTAATAACTAAATATAATATTTTTATATTCATCAAAATTACTCGGTTTTTACAAGCATTATTCTTCATTCAACACGTCTTATTAAGAAAAGCGAAATCAACTATTCGTTTTTATATTTAACACAATTAAAGGACGCAGTTTAAAATGAAATAATATAAACATAATAAATAATAATAATAAAATGAAATAGGAAGTAATATACAAATTCTAACTTTCCAACTGCGTAGCAACACAATTCATTTTACGTTCATGAAGCGCAGTAAATTGGGAGCGGGCAACAATGTTCTCGCCAAATTTCATAAAAATGCTGTTTCAAAAAATTTAACATGACCTTATTTGAAGATCTGTTTTTGATGAACACATTTCATTAAGAAAAAAATGTATCTTCATAATCGTAGTTGCAGAAAGCAAATTTTTAATTTTTGCAATTTTCGAAAAATTAGGTTTTCAACGGAAATGAGACCTTTCAAAGTCGTTCAATCGTTCAGTCGTTCAGTCGTTCAGTCCTTCCAAAGAGTTTAATACGAAAAATGAACTCCCTTTCTCTCTGGAAGTTAGCCCGCAGTTTTTAGGGAAAAATTAAAGTCGAAGGCGGAATGTTTGAAATGAATACCCTTTGCAGTTAATTAGTGCCAAAGAATTGTTATAAATGAATTCCGAGCACGGCGCCAAATTTTAATTAATTTGGCCGCATATGTGCCAACATTAGAGAATTTTGATAAATAAATGTTCAATATATAGAGGTCCGACTGTATTTTAATTTTTTGGGATGGTGAGGTTCTTTATGTGAAGCCTCAACATTTTTTTTAAAAAAAATTCTTAAAAATTGCTCCAATTTTTTGAGAAAACTTTGTTCTCGGATAGCGTAACGGACGCTCAAGAGAATGGTGCAGATCACATTTTTGTTGAAAGTCCTCATTTTGTTGAAATTGAAAAAGTTGAATTTTTTTCCGCGTCCTCCTTCAACTTGAATATTGAAGATATATACTTTTCTCCTGCTAAAAAATATGTTCTTTAAAGAGAAATCTTGAAATAAGATCATGAATAATTTTTCGAAAGTATATTTAGTTTTCGAATAATTTTGCGTGAAATATAGTCAATTTTAAATTTTTTAAAACACTTTTCTCTCAAAACACCTCCCTTGAATTTTCCCTTAATTCCCTTATTTTCCCTATCCCTTTTATTTCTCTTATTTTCCCTTAAATTTTCTCCTCGTACGTATCAAAGGACGGTAAAAAATTGATGCTATTCTCTTGTCCGGTGAATTCACTGTCTTGTCGAAAGTAGCGAAATTTTAACATTAACGAATTACAAAATTAAAGGTAGAGAATTTTGTCTTAAAGAAAATGTGTTCTAAAAAATCAGTTCTTTAAAAAAAGGCATTTAGTTTTATGAAAAAAGAGTAGTTTTTGCCTAAATTGTGCTTGAAATTTATATAATTTAGAACAAAAATATTTTATCAAAATTCGTTCCAAATTTTTCTTCAATTTTTTTTCCACAGAAAAAGGAACGCTTACAAGATTGTCATTTTCGTTCAACACTGAACTTTCGAGTGTTGCTAGGAAATATGTGCTGTTGTAGCTTCTCTCGTTTTAATGTCACCTGCAATATTATTTCAGTATACAAACCTTTTGCGGCTCTTACACAGAGCCAATTTTTATGAATGAGGCATCTGAAGAAAGAGAATTTCACGGAGATGTGAAGAATTGCATTTTGACTTTTAAAATGTGAAGAATTTGTTGAAAAAAAGTATCTAAATATTCATAACAAATGCAACTCGCAACGCTTGATAGCATTGTCTAAATCTATATAGTTATATAACCTCTAAACGAAGAGTTGTAGAGCCTCAAAAACTAAAATTTGGAAGCCGAAGCCTCAAAGAAACATTTCTCACAACGTAGCTACAGGATGAGATATTTTTGGACATTCAATGACATTTTTACGGGTTCTGCGTAATTCTATACTACCAATGCCCTACCAATATTTTAGCCCTTGGTTGTCATCTTTGTGAAGGCTCACTTAGCAGGCTTAGATTCCTCCATCTAATATTTACGCTTTTTGAATATATTACAACGTATTTTGCACAGACTGACGAGCTTTATTTGCATTATCAGTGATATTCGACGTAAAAAAGAAGAAAGAAGCAATATTGGCACAGAACGAACGATGCGTACAGTTAAGTGTCTTGTTAGGTTTGATTTGTGTTTACCTGTGCCAGTATTTTCGTTAATAGCAGTGATTCGGTCAAATTTTCAAGTCAGCGTGCTCAGTCATGACATCGAAAAAGCTGAGAAATAATACTTTCCCTAGAGTGATTATTAATTTTCAAGAAGTTAATTTATATGCCGATCTTGGACACGTTAGAGCATTTGCCAGAAAACTAGGAGGACTATTCTCGTAGTACACTCAGTGCTGTAAATGCTATTTTGAGCAGGTTAGTAAAAGATCTAGATGATATGTTCAAACAAGTTAAATTTATTATTAAACAGATCAATTTATTAATCACTGAATAACAGTGTTACAGATACAGTGTTGATGTGTCTGCTTACTGCAGTATTTTGTATTCTATTACCCCTCAGGCACACAATGTTTTGAGGATATCGGGATATGTTGTCTCTTCATAACCATGAATAGTAAGAGTAAACAGATGAATATTTTGAAGTGAGCCAGGAGAAATTCAAAACATTGCAGGAATCGGATTTCATAGTTTCATAATTTAATAAATAGAATTTATATCAAATCTTTCTTAGACAATAAAAGTGGAAATATTTTTGGCACACCATACAAAAGCCCAGATGCTACTACTTCACCTTGTTTTATTGACTCTCTGGAATACTGAGTTTTTTTAAATGATCGCGAATCATTACAGTAAACACTGTAATGATTCGCGATCATTAAAAAAACTCAGTATTCCAGAGAGTAAAAACTTTCAGTAAAATGTGATAATTTGTATTCAAGGAGACAAGACGGCAGCGCCGCGCACGAACATTTTTTCTAAATTAATCAAATGCGCGAAAGAAAATCAAAATTAACATTAACACCCAGTAAAGCATAATATTTGGAATCATTAGAAAAAAGAATCATTAAAATTGGGTAAGCGGTTCACGAGATTTCGAAATAACTGTAATTATACATCTTCAGTCAAATGGCATGGGCATGGAGGCCATTGTTACTATAGTAAAGTTAATGGCAAATGTGATTTTTAGCGAATATCAGGAAAACGCTTGAAGGAATCGACCCGGAACTTCGGCGAACGACAGAACAAAAATTATGAATAATTTCGAAAGTTATTACAATTTTGGGAAACGCCTAGGACACGAGTTATAATTAAAAGTATGATTGAAACGAACGTAAAACAAGTGACGCATCGTATTGACGTCACGACGTGAATAAACTAAAATGATGAGATTTGACAAAAGACATTGAAAAGAAGAGCCAAGATAGTAATAATTAGCAGAAAAATAATAGACAATATTAGAAACCGGTAGCGAGGCGAAAAAAAAAACAATAATAAACGGGAATTTAAGAAATATTATGTGATCTTGTTTGTGGATACGGGCGAGCGATCGGCGGTTGTTCGAGAAAATCTATATAGAAGGCGGGCAACAATGCTACATGGACACGTAGACAGGCACGCAGAGAGGCCGAAGCTGCGACGAGGAGTAAAAGTTCATTGTTGTGCGAGTTCGTAAAATATTTTGAAACATTTTTGGTTTAAATTTTTTTACGTGGACAAAATCAAGGTAGTGATAAAGCGAGTGAATTCGGGATTAGGAACAATAACATATGAATAGACGCAACGCGAAGACTGATTTTAGTTACGCGATTTGCAGTGTTAGGCAACGGATGCGGACATCTTGTGTTACAATTTTTATAACACGGAGTGTATCAGATTTCGGACAGTGATAAAAATATAAATAGAATAGTTTTGCTTAATTCATGTAAGTCAACAATATTTCTGCACCGCGGGAATTTTAAAGTTTGTATTTCTTCGATATTCGTGAAATCGAGAATATTCCTTCGCCGTGAGAACTTTAATATGATGTAAACGTCGTGTGTACTGGAGAACGCTTCGCAGTGTGTGTTCAGTAATGGAATTTGATGGAAAATATGGTTTGGAGCAAATTGAAGTTGCAGCGCATTATTGCGGTACACGGGGAACGTACCAGTCGATAGACGGCGATGCGTGACGTGCGCCGCGTGTTGCAACATTGGCCATCATAAAGGGAAGTGGCATCTGTACATTTGTTTGTTCATTTTTTTATCTGCAAGCATCTGCCGAAGACCAAGTTGTGTCTCTAATTATAAGATGATAAGGTTAAAATTTCTTATGACAGAATGCGCATTCAGTGTGGATGAGTAGTCAGATTGCATTATAATTTTCAGTGTGAATGATTGTTATTTATTTGTAGGGTTTTTTAATATTGAGTGTATTGTTGATTGTTTGTGTTATATTTTTGTGTGCCGTCAGAGGGCCTTGTTTCCCTCCATGTGTGCTATGTGTTGACATATTCAGAGAAAACACGCAAAAGAGCAAGTAAATAAATAATGATGAACACATCCAGGTTCATCAATAGCCTCTATCTAATGTTTTGTAATTGTAGTATTTAGATGCCGACCCATGCACATGCACATACGTACATCGTTTGTAGTCCTGTATAAGGCAATCACGCAGTCACACCCAGGGAAATTTCAAGAATTGTACAAATTTAGCTAGTTGACGGGCAAATATAAAATCTAAGGTAGGTTTGAAGAGAGGTATTATTATATTGGCAGCCCAACATAAAGCCGGTAGTAGAAGAGATTAGGAGATAAGAGTATAGAGAGAGAAAGAGCGAGGAGAAAAAGAAAGAGAACGGTACATTACATTACTAGCGTCTACCCGGCGCGTTGCTACTGCAGAAGAAATAATTGTAGAAACGCTTCTCCGTATGGGGGGCGAATTAAAAAATCGTAAGTATTCACGATTATTTCGGTAAAGAACCCGCCAACTGAGTCAGCAACGGATTTATAATTAAATATAACTTGGGAGTTCATTCTCGTAACCATTTCCTGGCGCCCATATATTTATTAGAAATTTGGAAACAGGTTACAGGAATTTGAGGGCAGCAAAACGGGTATTTGGAAGGGTATGGGAAGGGTATATATATATATATATATATATATATATATATATATATTCCCTTTCTATATTATTTCAGTAGAACAGATGAGTTTTGCGGCTCTCACATGCAACAAATTTTAATAAATGTGGTCTTTAAAGAAAGAAAACTTTTCGGAGACGTAGCGAATTGCACTTTAACTTTAAAATATGAAAGAATTTTTGAAAAATCTAAATATTTACGTCAAATGCAATCCGAAATACTGGACAGCTTTGTTAAAATTCTTTAGTTAAATAACTCTTAAACAAAGCGTTCTAGGGCCTTAAAATGTGAAATTGTGAGGCCCTAAAATGTGGAATTGTGAGGCCTTAAAATGTGGAATTGTGAGGCCTTAAAATGTGCAAATTTTCATGTCTGCACGAGATGTTGCGTGCGTTTGCCTGCTCTAACGTAGCACCTCTCTATTGGCGCGATTTTGTGTCGTGGATGTCATCTTAATTTGTTGGCCGCCCTGCGCGGTGTACCACTGCTGCACTTCCTCGGAAGTGGTTGCGGTGTCGTTCCCTTCGAATCGTCAACGGACGGTTTCTGGTCACACCACCAACATTCTTTTACGTGCAACTACAGGAGAGCGAGGGCAATGGTCGGGGCGCGGCGTAGGCTGTTGCCATGGAGTCATCACGGAGGAATAAGAAGCGTTACCGGGGAGAGGACGCCATGGACACCACTACTTTGTCTGATGCTCTTCTGGTCTTAGTTACAAGAATGTGTCAACACGGCATAACCACTCCCATTCTCCCGGCAGGGAGAACTCCTTCATACACCAAAAGATGATGGCACAAATCCCAGAAAGAAATCCCGGATATGTTTATCAACTGCTTATCCTACACTCATTCCCCTCCAAAACAGATTCTCCCCAATTGCTCCAAAGGACGAATATTCCATTCCTGACTGTTCAAAAGACATTCCCAAATCCCAGGACAAACCTAACCACCAATTACATACTACACCCAACGTCCCTACTACGAAGACCAAACCAAAAATAGGACAATGTAAAATCGACCTGACCTCTTTATTTTGTGCTAACGACTTGACCTAATGAAAACGACTAACAAACAAGTGACTGCTAAGTTTACTAGGACTGACCTGTTAATTCAACCACTTGCAATCATAGCTCATAGTTAAATACGAGACCGCCTTGACCAAGTACGGACTGACCCACGAATAAAACCACTGTTTTTCACGCACATCTCGTATCATTTCGACCGCGTGACTGAGGAGACCAGAGGCAAAATTGTGATCAAAGGACTACCACCTGGATACGAACTGGATCGCATCAAGGATTCACTAACTAAACATCACATTACCTTCTTCCGAGATCAAATAACGCGACGACGGACAACTTCAGCCTCTCGGAATCTTTACAATTGAAGTTCCTCAACATGACATTGCCGCGACTAAAGCAAAAATGGTATACATCAATTACTACAAAATACAATGACCGCATACCTCAGTGCCGAAACTGTTTAAAACATTAACATACGAAAACGTACTGCCGACGACCGACTGCGTGTGCCCACTGCACAGAATGCCACCTTTCAGAATTCTGCCCAAAACTCTTCCAGAATCCTACATTTATCTCAAAGTGCAACAACTGTCAAAAAAACCACCCCGTCTACGACTCCTCATGCTCTTACATCACCCAAGCTCGACTCCAAAGACAAACCCACATTCAACACCAAAATTTCACTCAACCTCCTCCAACTTTCAACTTACCCTTTCCTCATGGAACGGTCGCGGCGCTATCAACCAGAAAAAGCCTCTCCTGTTTCAATTGCTCAAAGATCACACCATCGGGATACACCTTCTCCAAGAAACCTGGTTAACGCCCAACATTCCCTTCACCATTCAAAACTACATCCGACACCGTATAGACAGTGCCTCATTCCAAAGTGGAGGAACGGCCATCTTTGTTCGAAAATCCATTTCACATATTACATACCAACTTCCTCGTTTCTCATCTCTCCAGTGCACAACTATCCAAATAGGTACCCCAACAACCCCAATCATCCTCACTTCAGCATTCAAGAAGTCCGCAATCCCATTACCCACATCTGACCTGAACGTCCTTCTCAACGTTCCATATCCCTTCATCCTAGCTGGCGACCTCAATAGTAAATCTACCACATGGATATGCAGGACGAACAACAGAACAGGGCCTATACAAAAAAGGCTTTATTGTTAACCACCCAACGATCCTATTTAACAGTCCCCCGGAGCCTACCCATTTACTCAATGATATCCCACACGACATACTTGACATAATCCTTCACTCCTCCCAACTCCATGTTTCCACTCCCTATCCTAAATACGACTTATTTAACTCTTCAGACCATCTTCCTACTGTCTTCTGTTCCACGTCTACAACACCTTCCTAACATCTAAATCCCCTCCCATTCCAGATACAGACTGGAAATCCTACACACACATTCTCTCAAAAAATCCAAAAACCCTCTCAAATCGAATCCGCAGAAGACATTGACAAATCCATCTACCATCTTACCTACCATATCAAACTCACCTTCCGAAAAACTACCACCTATTCCAAACACTCCCATCCAACTCTACCAGACGAAATAATTGCGAAGATAAGACTAAAGCGACAATTCCAGAGACACTACTTCAAATACAGACTCAAAGAAGATAAATCCCAAATTAAAAAGACGCAACGAATACTGCAGGCTTTACTTCAACATTACGATACTCACAAATTTGACCATCTAATAAACGACAACTGCAGCCGTAACGCAATTCACAAAGTCATATGCTGGGCGCGAGGATCCCACCACCATTTTCCCACTCCGAATCTCGCTTAAACCCTTACATTTAACCCACAAATTATAACAGACTCCTTAGCCCAATCCCTGGCCGACCGCTTCCTTCATATATCTTCCATCAAATATCTCTCTACCTGACCAGGTAATCCTAAAATAGCTTAAAACACTTTCACTCCCTCCAGAACAGCAAAAGACTTAGACGACGACGGACGACAAAACGCGACAAATAATTTCTTTAGACAATAACAAATCACCCGGACCCGATGGAGTTCTCCCTTACCAACTGAAACACTTCCCTAAAAATACCATCAACTTCCTAACCCAAATCCTAAACTCCTGCCTTAAACTTTCATACTTCCCCACCGCCTGGAAAACTGCCCGCGTCTCCATGATACCTAAACCTGGCAAGGACCATTGGGTCCCATTCAACTACCGCCCAATTAGTCTCCTTCCAATCCCAGGAAAAAATCTTTGAAAAACTTATCCTTTCACGTCTCACGCTCCTCCTTGATCCTATAATCCTTCCCACCCAGTTTGGTTTCTGTGACGGCCGCTCGGCGGCCCTCCAATCCCTACATCTTGCGATCTCAATCGCCACCCCATTGCAAAAATCCAAAGAAATTCCAACCGTCCTCACCGACCTTACCCAAGCATTTGACACCGTATCCCATCCAATACTTCTGATAAAACTGTGCCCTTATGTTCTCGACCATCTTTCCTCTTTAATCACAAGTTACCTCACTAACCGATCCTTCCATGTCCGCCACCCATGCAAATCCTCAAGTTATTGCCCTCTCCAAGTCGGAGTACCTCAGGCTGCTGTGCTTTCCCCAATCCTCTTCTCCCTTTATATCAACGACATCCCTTCATCCCCCGGTATCAAAACCCTCCTATACGCCGATGACCTTGCCATCCTAGCCCCCGACCTTTCCCTCAATAAATCCCTCATACAAATCCAAAAAGCCCTAATTTTTTTCCAATTCTGGGCCAAGGAAAACCACATTACTATTAACCCAACCAAATTCCAAGCTATCATTTTCTCTTTCAAAAACTTCCCGTCCAATCCCCCACCCCTAACAATAAAACAAATACCCATCCCCCGACAATTCCAAGTCCAATATCCAGGTGCTACCTTTTACAAGAAACTCCTTTGGTCCCATCACATCCAAAAAACACTACAAAACACACCGCATCATCATCCTGTACCCGCTCCTAAGAAATCAATTCATTCTAAAAAAAATCCTACTATATTACTCCTACATCCGATCTATCCTTACCTACGCCCATCCCACATGGATATCCACCTCCCAAACCAGCCTCAATAACATCACGAAGGTTGAAAGTCGCATCATCAACCTCATTTTCCAACCACCCCGCTACACTAGATATAACGACCTTCGATTCCAGTACAATATTCTTCATATCCTAAATAACATCCACGACTCTGCCAAATCCACTATCCAAAATTTTACCAATAACATATTCAAAACCCTAATCATCCCGCATCGGCACATCCTAATAAATCCTCCCAGACATTCATCGAAAAAACAACTAGATATTCTCCGACTTCCCCCTACAATTAGCTGACCGCAGTGGACAAATGACAAAAATAGACAAAGACCGACGTTGCATCGACCAATGACGTAGAGACAATGACGACAATACAAAAAAATTCCACCATCCAATCCTCCCTTAAAAAACCAACCCCATCACTCTCCCCATCAAAGAATAATAAAAAACTAAAAAAACTACAAGTCTTTCCGCCAAATTTTCTTTTCCATTCCTTGACTCTCATTTTCCTTCCTCTCTTCCCATCAACCTACAAACAAACAAAAACAAAAAAGAAAACTGATATCGTAGGCTTCCGCGGCCAGAGTCATGATCTGGGTGGTCCGGGTGACGCCGCGTCGAAGGCTGGGGTGCCGACGTTTCGACCGACATATCGCGGTCCTCCTCAGGGCTGTACTGCGAGAGGATTTTTTTTTCATGTTCCCCTCGCCAGTAGCCCTGGCGAGGCGGGAATTTATTCAATACTGGGTATACAATCGCTCCAACCTTACGGTTTGTGGAGCTTCGGGAGGGCAATAACTTAAATAAACTAACTATAACTAATCTTAATCTAACTTAAAACTATACAATGCCTCTTTGGGCGGTCGTGGTGGTGGTTGACAGTCTTTTCGGCCTGCTCCGGGTGGAGCTCTTCCGATTTGATGCTAGCTTTTGGAATTGTAGGCTTTTTGCGGGCGCCCTATGATTCTCATGTTGGGCGCCCGCGATGAGCGCGCGCGGTCGTGGTGGCGGTTGACAGTCTTTTCGGCCTGCTCCGGGTGGAGCTCTTCCGATTTGATGTTAGCTTTTGGAATTGTAGGCTTTTTGCGGGCGCCCTATGATTGTCTCATGTTGGGCGCCCGCGATGATTTTTTAATTCAGTTCTATATTTTTGTTAGCTTAGCTGCTCCCTTGTTGTTTTTTTGGTCATTTCCCGTTTCGCGCACACCAACCGGTCGTTTTTATTTATTATAAGTTGTACATAAGTCTTAAAATATAGTCCTATTACCTAATAAATCTTAATCATCCTAACAAGTTTCTATCTAATTCTGTTTAAGTTGTTTACATATTATTTACAGGTTTTTCCTATTATGCCTAATACCTAATTCCTAGCTTAATTCTACTGATACCTAACCTACATCTTATATATCTAATTTCTAGTCTAATTCTGATTATTCCTAATCTAAGTCTTATTTACAAATGTTATTTACAATTTTATTTACAACATTTATTATTGAGTTTTGTCTAGAGCCTAAGGTTTGTTGCATGTACATGGTTGATTACATTTCCAGTTTGATATCTGGGCATAAAAGCAAAATAGAACAAATAATAGCACAAAGTATATTTACATGGATGTGATAGCAATACAGAGATTGAATAGTATAACTAAATAAAAGGTACAGTTTAGATGAATGGGAAGTGAATATAGTGGCACTAAGTACAGAGGGTGAGGAGACGAGAAGGTAGCAGAGAGAGGCATGGAGCGCAGCGCAGTACACATAATGGCTCGGAGTAATAATTTGGGGTGGAGGTCTTTACAGAATCTGTTCCTCGCCCGCAACTTGTCTGACGAGGGAGGAATGAAGAGAGTAAGAAGTTAAATTTTGAGGAGTTTAGGGAGGTTTCAAGAAGATGACGTCGGAAGGGAGTTTCTTAGTTTTGAATCGAGATTTTTTAAGGAAGTATTGAAGGTAGGGACGAAAGAGGGGGTGTGAGTCAATGTTTGAAAAGATTGAGGTGATTCTTTCCGTGGCGAGTGTGTGAATGGTGGAGGTGATAGAGTTAACATTATATGAGAGGAGAACATTTGTGTAGGCGTCTCCTGGGGCGGGGTTAAGGGCCGTTCTAATGAAATAATTTTCCGCTCGTGTGAGCAGATCACGAGTGGTTTCTGAGGCTGTGGACCAAACCTCACATGCGTAGAGCCCCGCACTCCTTACGCACGCAAGGTATAATCTGATTTTGGTTTTCTCCTGGAGGGAGCGGCTCCTAAAGAGTGGTAGTAAGGAGCTGATGCGCCATGTCATGTTTTTCCGCGCAGCTTTGATGTGCTCCCTCCAGGTAAGTTTGCGGTCGAAGATGACGCCTAGGTAGGTGATGGATTGTCGCCACGGAAGAGTGTGTGCATCTAGGCGGATGGGTGCGACTGTGTGCGTGTTGTGATTGAGTTTATGTGTGAAGATGATGGCTTGGCATTTCTGTGCGTTCAGCGCGAGGCCGTTTTCCGCACTCCAATTCGATAGTGCTAGTGCGGCGCGCTGGAGCCGTCCTGTGGCAAAATTGATCCGGCTATCTTTCACAGCGTATGCTATGTCGTCTGCGTAGATGAAGCTATGAACTCCGGTGATTGTCGGCGCATCATTAATGAAAGAGAGAAAAAAGAAAGGGAGAAAGGACGGCGCCCTGGGGGACGCCGGCATAGATAGGGCGGGGGGAAGAAGTGAAGAGCTGGTATTTTACTGTGAAGGAGCGGTGGGAGAGATAGCTAGTGATTAAGTTAAGAATGTGGAGAGGGATGTAGGGACGAAGTTTGTGAAGAAGAAGTGTGTGGTGGACAGTGTCGAAGGCGGATGAGAAGTCAAAAAAGAGAGAGCAGGAACTGAGCAGCGACGGCTGAGGGCCGAAGAGACAAAGAAGGCGAAACGAAGTGCCTGCATAGCAGAGGAACGCTGCTTGCGAAAACCAAATTGCTCCTCCCTGATAATGCCCTTTTTCTCGAGATCCCGTTGGATTCTCGTGAGAATTATTTTCTCGAGGAGTTTACCGAGAATCGGCAGGAGAGAAATGGGTCGGTAATTTTCCGGGAGGCGCGAGTTCTTATTTGGCTTCGCCAGTAGAGTGATAGTAGCCGCTTTCCATTCGAGTGGAAAGTATTGCACAGAAATGCACGCTGTGTAAATTTGTGCTAAGAGGTCGGCGGCCTTTAGCGGTAGATGTTTAATCATTGCTCCCGTGAGCTTGTCAGGGCCGCTCGACTTCTTTGTGTTAGTGTTCTTAAGAAGGTCGCGCACTTCATCCGCTTTGATGTGCCAGTCGGACGAGATGGTGATGGGGGGAGTGATGTTAGGTTGAATTTCTGCGGCGGTGGAGGGGAGCTGCAGCGAGCAAGAAATAGGCGGGGGCATATATCTGTTAGCCAGCATGTCGGCGAATACTTCCGCCTTTACAGCGGGGTCGTAGGTCGGCGCTAGGCCATTTGGGCGTTCGAGGGCGGTGACGGCGGGGGCGGGGTTTCTAAGGGCTCGCTGCAGTTTCCATAGGTCTTCAGCATTGTTGATTTGCGATTTTTTAATGTACTCTTCCCACATCGCGTTTCTGTGATTTCTCAGGAGGCGAGATGTTCTCCTCCGTATGCGTTGAAACGCGGCTTTTGCATCGGGGTCGCGCGATTGGTGGTAATGCCTTTGTGCCTTACGGCGCTCTTGAATAAGACGGATCAGCTCGACCGGGGTTTGTGAAGAGGAAGGTGATGATGTGGGGTGTTTAATGGTTGATTCGGTGAAGGCAGATTTAATTTGATAATTAAGGTGGTTGATGGCGCGGTCAATTTCGTGAGTGGTGGAGAGAGAAGGGTTTGAAATAAGTTTGTTGTTTAGTTTAGTTTGATAAGTTTTCCAGGAGGTATCAGAATTGAACTTGGAGTGGGTGGGGGCAGCAAAAATATCGTTATGAAGGGCGAAAATGACGGGAAGATGATCAGATGTGAGGTCGTGAAGCGGTTTTGGTGTGGAAAGAGAGAGAGATGGAGAGTGAAGGGCAATGTCTAGGATGTCACTTTCTATGGTGTTGGTGATAGGATTGGTGCGTAGGTGGGTGAAAGAAGAGGGGGGAGTGATGCTGAGCTGATCGCATTGATTTAGAAAGGCTAATAGACGGGCTCCCGAAGAGTTACCAACGCGGCATCCCCAATCCGGATGCTTCGCGTTGAGGTCGCCCGCTATGATAATCGGCGCCCCGAGCGTCAGCAGTGCATCGAGGTCGAGTACCGCGAGTGGTTCCTGAGGCCGTTTATAGGCGGAGACGACCACGATCGGCCCACGCGGCGTTCCAATCTCCACCGCTGTGGCCTCGATGCTGGTGAGAGGCGGGGTCACGAGAAGCGTGTGTGGGATCGTACGCCGAATCGCAATTAAAGTTCCACCGCCGCGGTGTGGGCCAGAGCGATCAGAGCGGTAAATGATGAAATTGTTGAGAGAGAATCTGTCGCTAGGCAAGAGATGAGTTTCTTGAATAAGAAAGAGATGGGGGGAGTAGTCAGAGATGAATTGGAGAATTTCGGCTTTTTTCCTTACAATTCCCCCGTTTGCATTCCAGAATACTAATTTAGTTAAATTAATTATGGGAAGGTTTCCTGTATGAGAGGGGCAATTTGGATTAATTTAGAGAAGATGTCACCTGGGGTTTTGAGAATTTCAATGACTGATTTGACTAAGATAATGATTTTCTTCACTTCTGAGCCCTGCAGAAGTTTGAAAAGTTCTAGAAGTTCGCCGAGACCAGATTCTGGGGGTGTTACGGCGTTTGGGGAGGGCGCAGTACCAGCGGAGGACGTGATTGGCCGGCCGGCAGTGATATCGGCGAATCCGGTACCTGTGGGAGTGGGGGCAGTGGGGACCAATGAAAGTGGCGGAAAGGCTGGTCGGACGCCTTGGGCGAGCATGGGTGCGCTGGCAGTAACTAGGGCGGTGCGTGGCGCCGCGAGGTTATTCTGCTGGCGGAGCACGTCGGCGGCGGAGCGAGCATGTCGTGCTCCTTGAAGTTGACGTGAGCGTGCTTCGCGGTAGGCGAGCAGCGCAGGGCACTCGCCGTAAGTTGCGACGTGGGTTGACCGCTGCGGGGGCAGTCGTCGAAGCTGTGTCCATTGCCGCAGAACAAACAGACAGGGTTTCGGCGGCACCCGCTCTGCGAGTGGCCCCACATCTGGCACCGCTTACAGTGCGGAGCACGCCCAGCCCCCTTGTACTCCTCCCATCTGATGAGGAGGTTCTGTAGCGCTTGGATGGTTTTAATTTGATTGATTTGGGCATAGTTAATTTCCACTAGGTATAGACCTAGAGAATCAAACACTTTTCTGCCGTTTAAATCTATGCGTGGTCGCATCATTTCGGAAATGAAGTGGACTGTCACGCCTTGTGATTGTATTTCCTCCTTAAGGGAGTTAATGTCAGCTCCGCCCTCTAAGCCTCTAATGACAAGCTTGTGCCGGCGCTCTTCAGTGGCCCGGCGGAAGAAATACTGAGCATGCCGGTTCATGCTCTGCATCTTTTCTAGCTCAAGGATTATGGTATGATGATCTTTGATACAAGCCGGTTTGAGCGTAAAGAAGGCTGGCGTGACAGTACCTCGTAAGATTTTGGTTAGTTTAGGCTTTAAGAGGTTTAAGATGGCCTGAGTGTCGACGGGCATCTGTATGCAGATTTCCCCCACCACTTCGCGAGAGCGGGGGGCGGGGGCACGCACGTTTTGAGGGGTGGCGGTGGAGCCAGCAGGGGGAGGTGTGGGCGGGCGCGGAGCGCTCGGGGGGGCGGAAGCTTCTCTTGGTGTTAAAACCTGGTAGCGGTTGGAAATTGGCAGTGCATTAAGGTGCAGCCAAGCTTGGGATGGGAGCGGCTTCGGGGCGCTGAAAGCCCGTCCGACCATCTCCCAACCATCAGCGCGCTCCTGCTCCATAAGCGTGATGGCGACTGGGTCGGTTGCTGTAGGCAGCGGCGAGGCAGGGGCGACCGAGGGCGGCGAGGCGGTAGGCGGGGGCGGTGACGCAATCATTTTGTGGGGGTTGGTCTCGGGCGAACTAGGGGACTCGTCCGACTGGCATGTGGGCTGAGAGGGGGTACAGGGGTGAGGGGTGACTTCGTCAGTAGCAGCGGGCGCCTCAGCGGGGCGCGGAACAGACTCACCGAGTTTGACTTGAGTGATGAGTGTACTGCGCTTTGCGGCGGCTTCTTCAGCTGCGGCTCTCCTCAGTGCGCTGATGTCGTCGTGGAGCGCAGGGTCTGCTCGTCGTACTATCACGCACGTGTGGCCAAGGGCGTCGTCCAGGTACTGGCAGGCGCGGCAATGATTTCGCCGCGGGAGTGAAAGAGACCGATTTGCTCTCCGTGTCATGCTAGTGCGCGACAGAACCGGGCTGACTGTAGGGGTATCTGTCAGACGTTTATTTCGCATGTCCTGTGAACGAGCATTGTCTGGTTCGGTGCACTTTAATTCCTCCAATTTCAAAAAAGCGCCTGTAACTAGAGTTTATTACTCCTACAAAGTTAGTGTTTGAATTAGCAACTACGCTCGCGTAGCACTCGACACGTGCAGGTGCACTGGGTCGGTCGGCGCAGCAATAACACAACTGTCACTCCTCGCCTTCCGAGAGCGGGAGCAGCGAGCACGCCGCCCCAAGTCAAGTCCTCCAGAACCAAAGTCCCCGGAACAAGAAAGAAGTCAAAATCACAAAAGCACAAAGTCACGAAATCACAAAAAACTAATGTACAAAACCAGGAACCAAAAATCTCCTAACAGCACAAGTCCAACTCTCCGCAAAACACACTACCACTCGACGCGCCAACTAGCGCGAAAAAAATAAACTCCGAAACTAAAGAACTCGCGCCGGGTCGCGAACTCTCGACGCAAACTAAGCGCACGCAGCGCAACCTCCTACTCTCGCGCTCGACTGTGCGCGACTTGTCTCTTTGGGCTTTGGGCTTTGGGTTTTGAGTTTTAACAATATAAATTATGCGCCAGGATGTTGTGCGCTCTGGTTTATATAGAGAAAGGGACAGGCTGTGATAGGCCGAGGTGTAGACCAATCGAGCGTGACTAGGTGAAAGGAGGCGGGGGGAAGCGGACGGACGGAAGCGGTCCGTGGTCGGACGGTGTGGGGCGGTCCGGTAAGCTCAGGGGGTCGGACGGCGTGGTGCGGTTAGGGCGGGCGGCCTCCCGCGACCGCGCACTCCGCAGAGGTGCAATCCACGCATCGTGGAGGCGTAATCCCGCGTCCCCGTTGATGTTCTGGGGATGTTTTGCGATTTCCAAAGCTTCCTTTATCCGCCTTGGCCACCACCTATCCTCTCTCGCGAGCACCTCGGTCTTGTCGAACAGGAAGTCATGGCCGGTTTCCCATGCGTGGAGAGCTACCGCGGAGCGGTGTACCTTCTTAAATTTAAAGTCTCGAATGTGCTCGCGTAGTCTCTCCTCTATGGTTCTTCCTGTCTCCCCGATGTATGTGTGACCGCAGCTGCAAGGGATGGAGTATACTCCGGCGGCTTGGAGCGGTGGAAGCTGGTCTTTGACGCGCATTAATGTTTGGCCGAGTTTCTGGTGTGCCTTGAAAACAGTCTTGATCTTGAACCGCCTCAAGAGTTTTCCTATCCTGTCCGTTGGGGTTGCAGAGAACAGAGCGGCGCGCCTCGTGGCGCGCCCGCACCTTCCAAACCTCCGCCATGACCGCACACCTCGAAATGCTGACGTGTTCAGAGTTCTGGGCGTACGAAATCAGTTCCCGCCGGAGCTGCAGAAGCGGGCGGAAACGGCGCTCGCTAGGTCGCTGAGGCCGTCCGCTCCGCGAATCCTGCGCGAGACCGGCGCAGCGGCGAACAGCGGCGTGCACAGGGCCTTCCATAGAAGAAAGGGCCCAAAGCACGTCGCCTTCACCTTCCGCGCACTTCCCCCGCACAAGCTCTCCGAGCTGTGCGACGCGGGGGAGCAGATAGTGCGCGGGAGGCGGTCGCCGCTCACCAACGCCGGAATCCGCGAGGGAGGCGCGGAACTGTGCTCAGCCGGGCCTGGACCGCCAGGCTCTGAAGACGTCGCGGCGCCACGGACGCTTGAGACAAGTCGGCGCCGTGGCGATTAAAAAGTGTACAGTGTAAATAGTGAAGTGTAGTGTGGTGTGAATGTGCGAGTGAATGTGTCTGTAAATATAATATAAGTATGATTGAATGAGTGAATGAATAAAACAGAAGATCAGAAACATGAACAATAAAAGAACTTACAAACTTTTTCTCAACATTCATATTGTTAAAGCAAAAGCCCAAAGTGGCCATATGTAGCTTTAATTAGGTTTAAGATTAGTTTTTAATTAGTATGTTTAAGATACCGCCCTCATTCAGCTCCATAAACCCAAACGGTTGGAGCTCATATGTATTCCCTAGTACATGAATAAATTCCCGCCTTGCCAGGGCTACTGGCAAGTGAAAAAGTGAAAAAAAAAATCCTGGCGCAGTGGTTTTCAGTCAGACTTTTTCAGGTTTCAGAGAGAGAGAGGAGGTCGCCGGACGCCGAGGAGAGCGGACGCACCCGAGGAGCGCTCCGTCCGCCGAGGGAGTTTCTGCCGCCGCGGGAATGAACAGCCCTTTTAAGGGCTAGAAAGAGCAAATAGCCTAGCTTCGCCCTTCTAAGGGCGCACTACTTTCACAACAGCCCTTTTTAGGGCTACTGTTATAAAAGCTCTTAGAGCTTTTATAAGGCGACATGTCGTCGCCGGCTGGCTCGGCCGCGTCGACACCGTTCGCCACCCCGTCTGCGGGTGGGAATGGTGCGCGTGGAAGGACCAGCGGGTGCACGACGGAGCGAGGATCCGTCAAACGACGGGGCGGTTCCATATCAACTGAACGCTTTTGCGTTAAAAGAACTCCTTCTGCCAACAGGAGGAGTCTACACAGAGGAGCGGAGGGCGCAGGGCCCTCCACGTCGGCCGCCGCGCAGCCTGCCGCCGCATCGCCGCTTCCAGACGCGGCGCCCGACGCAGCGGACGCCGCCGCCGGGACCACGCCGCCGGACGCCGCCGTGGCCGCCACGACGCCTGACGCCACACCCGGCGCAGCAGCTACAGAAGAGGAGGAGGATGACGGGTTCAACATCGTCTCCCGCCGACGCCGCCCACCCCCCATCTTTCTCTACGGGGTTGCGGACATCTTCGGTCTCCTTGAGGCCTTGCACGCGGCCGGCGGCGACGCCGCGGTCACCGCAGAGGTGGCCGGCGACGCCGTCAAGGTTCGGTGTGAGACCCTCGAGGCGCACCGGGATGTGCTCGCCGCCCTCGAAAAGAAGTCTGTGGAGTACCACACGTACTCCACAGGAAATGAAAAGCTCCTTCGGTATGTTTTGCGGGGCATACCGTTGGAGCTCTCCTTTCAGGCGCTCCACGATAACCTGGAACTTGTCGGGTTTCAGGTGAGGAAACTGGAGCGGATTTCCAGCCAGCGGCGACGGGGAAGACCACTTCCCTTGGTCATCGCCACCCTGCGGGTTTCGGAGCGCCACCGGGAGCTCCGAGAGGTAACCTCCATTCGTGGGCTCCGCGTCCGCGTGGAGGTGTATCGGCCACCGCGCGGGCCCACGCAGTGCCACAATTGCCTGGATTTCGGGCACGTGGCACGGAACTGCAAGCGCCGCACGCGCTGCAGGAACTGTGGAGACGCCTACGACGCCGCGCAGTGCCCGCGGGGCCTAAACCCCCCGGCGGAGGAGCGTAAATGCTCCAACTGCCAAGGCGATAACCACGGCGCGAAGTACAAGGGTTACCCCGAGTACAAGCGCCGCTGTTTCAGGGGTAACCAGACCCAGCAGCAGCGTCACGAGCGGCAGCAGCGGGATCGCCAGCGGCGTGCTGGCATCGAAGAGAGGCGAGCGGCCGACGCGCGGTCGGAGGCGTCGCGTTCTCCCTCACGGGAGCGCGAACCTTCGCGCCGCCGCACCTCTACGCCTCCGCCGCAGCCACCACCACAGCAACCGCGGTCTCAGCGTCCGCGACGCGAACGCCCACGCGCCCAGCGGCAGCAGCGACGCCAGGAGCGGACGTACGCGGACGCCCTGGTCCCACGCACCCGCCAACCCAGGGAGCGCCAGCCGGCGGCCCCCGACGCGGCCCGCGAGGAGCGCACCGCTCGTGTGGAGCGGCGGTGGAGGTCGGCGGAGGCAATCCCCGTTCTCTCCTCTCTGAACGAGCAGGAGCGCGCGCTGCACCGCACCATTGACGATCTCGCCCGCAACCGGATCGATTTGGTGCGAGTGACGCAGGCGCTCATGCGAGCAGTATCCGGCTGCGATCCAGCTGAGTGGCCGGCGACCATCCTCAAAGTGGTAGTGACACAATTACTTGTGCACTCCCATGAGGTGACGGCGGCCGCTGCGGCGGAAGCGGCGGATGAGGCACGCTCTTCCTCGTCCTCACCCGCACCTAGTACATCCGTACCTTAAATAATGGCTGCTTCTCCTTCTTTTTATAGGAACAGCTGCACCGTTGCTTTCTGGAATTGCAACGGCATCTGCGCGCGAGTGAAGCAGTCAGAATTACACAGCTTTCTCGCTCGGCACAATATTTCTGTAATGGTGCTGGGTGAAACATGGATAAGCCCGCGTCTTTCTTTTCATATTCCAGGTTATATCTGCTACCGGAACGACAGAGCGGCGCAAGCAGCCAATACGACGGCCGCCAATAATAGAGGCGGAACAGCAATACTAATTAGACGCAACATAAATCATTATGTTTCAGTTCTTCCGCAGCTGCAGCACGCCGAGGCCACTGCTGTTGTCGTGCAGACGTAGCGCGGGCCGTTGCGGCTTGTCTCTCTTTACGCTCGTCCTGACCGCTCCGCGGAAACGTGCGCACAACTAGCTGCAGATATTGCTAAACTAGTAGTGGCGCACTCAACTCCAACAATTGTGGCTGGCGATTTCAATGCCAAACACACGGCCTGGAGTTCCCGCATCACCTGCCCTCGCGGCCCTAAACTGAAAGCAGTTGCCGACGCAAACGGCTGCGAGATTTTTGCTCCCGCCTCACCTACCTTTTATCCTAACCAGACGAAAGGCAAGCCCGATGTTTTAGATATCGCGCTTTGCCATAAACTTCACTATTCACCTACTCTAACCACTACCTATGAACTTTCCTCAGACCACTTCCCAGTAATCGCAGAGATGAGACGCGGCGGCGCTGCACTGTCTATTGCACCTACGACGCAGAAGCGGCGCACAAATTGGAAACAATTTCAGACGGAGCTACAGCAGCGCATTTCAGACGCATCCGCTCTTTCAGATCCGCAGCAGATAGAAACTGGAGCAGCTAAATTCGCCGAAGCTGTGACTGACAGCCTCAACGCCGCAGCTGAGAAGCAACGCTCCTCTAAGAAGGAGCAGCCATTAACACGTTTTCTCTGTAATCTAATTTCCAGGAAAAACAGAGCGCGCAGAGTGTGGCAGAGCACGCGACACCCCGCTGATAAGCGAGAGCTAAATCGATTAAAGCGGAAAGTTGAAATCGAACTAGCAGAATTTCGCAATCAGAAATGGGAAAAATTTCTATCAGGCCTCAAACCTGAGGATAATTCATTATGGAGAATTTCCCGCATGCTTTCCAGGAATCCAGTGACGATGCCGCCGCTGCAAATCAGCCCAGGAGAATTCGCCGAGTCGAACGAGGCGAAAGCGGAACTCCTTGCTAATGATTTAGAATCTCAGTTTCAGCCGGTAGAGGAGGCGCCGCCAATCCCACACGTTGTCGAAGTGCAACAAACGGTGATGGCGGCACTGCACGCGCCCGCCGACGAGCCGAGTTTCACAGATGAAGCAGAAATTAAAGCGGCCATTGCAGAGCTAAAAGCCAAAAAAGCTCCCGGCCCAGACGGCATCAGAAACGACGTCCTGAAGAAGCTGCCGCAACAAGCCATAATGTTTCTTGTCGCACTATTTAATTCAATCTTTATGTTTCAGCATTTTCCGAGTCAGTGGAAACACGCTCATGTACTAACTTTTCATAAGCAGGGAAAAAATCCTAAACTGCCGGAGTCGTATAGACCAATCAGCTTATTGAATACACTCGGAAATTGTGTGAAAAGCTCATATTAAAAAGACTTGTAAAATATGTTTCAGATAATTCACTAATGAATAAGGAGCAGTTTGGCTTTCGCGCGGGCCACAGCACAACACACCAGCTTGTGCGAATTACAGACCGCATAAGACGCAACTTCAACGAGAGCCGATTCACAGGCGGAGTGTTCCTCGACGTTGCCAGCGCATTTGACAAGGTCTGGCACGTCGGTCTCCTTTATAAACTCCACACCTTGAACCTTCCAACTTACCTAGTACACCTTGTCCACTCTTTCCTAGCAAACAGAACGTTTCAAGTAACGCTTCTGAATGCTAAATCCACCCGCCGCGCCATACGGGCCGGAGTGCCACAAGGGAGCGTGCTAGCTCCTACGCTCTTCAGCCTCTATGTGCGTGTTATTCCCTCGCACCCTCAGTCGGAACTCGCCCTGTACGCAGACGATACGGCTGTAATAGCCACGTCCAAAAAGATCGAGCTTCTCCAGAAGTATTTGGATCAACATCTACTTCAGATCCAGGAGTGGCTGAAGCTGTGGCGGGTCAAAGTCAATGTGAGTAAGAGCACGGCCGTGCTCTTCACACGGCGACAGCGATTCACGCAGCCAAGGCCGCTCGCACTTAGTGGAGATGTAATCAACTGGGCAAAAAATGTCAAATACCTAGGAGTGACATTAGATAGCTCACTCACTTTCAGTCTGCACATAAATAACGTGCGGAAGAAAGCGCGGCAGACCAGAGGCCGCATGCGATGCTTATTTCATAGGCGGAGCAAACTGTCAACGGCAAACTGCCTCACGCTTTCTAAAGCAATCATTAGGCCACAAATGGACTACGCATGCCCTAGCTGGGCGATTGCTGCAGAAACTCATTTAAATAAACTGCAGGTAGTTCAAAATGAATGCCTTAGGGCCGCCCTCTGCGCCCCTAAATACACTTTAATTCAAAATCTGCATCGCGCTGTTTCAATGCCACTGCTAAAAGAGCACTTCAAAACCATTAGTACAAAATTTTTCAAAAAAACCGCTGACTCGGAAAACACTCATTTCCGAGGTCGCTTCATACGAACCCGATCAACGGGCGAAGTGTAAGCGACCGAAACAATTCCTGGAGTAAGAGAAATCTGAAACAGCGAAATGAGACTTGAAATATAAGCTTTGAATTTCAGCACACGCAATGCGCGCGCCAGTTGGCTAAAATCTAACTGATCTGTTTTTTCTTTTCATGTTGCAGGATTGGCCATAGATGCCCGTAAGGGTAGGCACCGCGGTGGCGTGAACGTACATTGCACCTTACGTGCGTTCACAAAACTGCACAAGTTTGCTATCGCCTGGCGCAGTACAGCTCTGAAGAGGACCGCGATATGTCGGTCGAAACGTCGGAAAGCGAAGGCAAACCCCAGCCTTCGACGCGGCGTCACCCGGACAGCCCAGATCAAAAAAGAAACCTAACCTAAACAAAGAAATAAATAAAACAAATAAAATTAAACATTGCCCCCCGTCCATGTACGGGAGAGTGGAGCAAATACACACATAATAAAAAAAGCAAGAACTCATCTAATCTGAAGAGTCCCCTAAATGGATAGGCAGATCCAAGATAAATAACTAAAAGTACGGAGTATAGGACGAGAGCTTCTTGAACATTCTATTACATTTTGCTGGTCCGGCCCTTCTCGATACTAGCCCACGTGTTCAGAGACGTCCAGAATCTGCAACTGTATGTGAAATTAAACTAATTACTTGATATCCTAGGCGATTAACGGGTTTCACGGGTGTGCCTCTCAGTTCGGTAATAGTTAAATAATAGTCCAAAGCGTAGGATTGTACTTGCCTAATCCCGTATTTTCGCATGGACAACTTTACGTGGCTTTCTTAAGAGCAAAAAGCTATTCAAGTAGTTTTGTGACTGTCAAGGAAAGCGAAAAGTCAAGCATGGTTGTTTAATTACTTCAAATATTTTTAAGGAATGGCTGTGAATTGTTCCAAGAAAACCTGTCAGTAACTGAATAATCCTTTATTCAAAATTTGTTTCAAACATCAATTTAAATGTTTATTTTTATTTTATACTATAAATAAGTACATTGGAAGTTACTTTTATACATTTTTTAAACAAATGAATTTCATTAATAACTTTCCTCCTTTATATGGAGCTAGAAGGATAGAGAACCGGGTGGAGTTTAGGATGCGAGAGTTATCGCACGGGTACACTAGTTCATTTGTTTATTGACGCTTCAACTATGAAGTCCTAAGCGATTTGTTAAATAGTTTTCATTTTTTACAATATAATACGATAGTACGCAATTCGAAAATTTCAGTATTTTTTTTATAAGCAGGTTTTACATTTTTTCATTATTAAATTTCTTTTGTAGTATATTTTGTGACTTATTAATACATTTGTAACATATGTACAATTGTCATTGATATTTCATAAAAATGTTAGTATTTGCAAAATTCTACAATTTTGTTTTGAAATGAGAGAGAGTCGAGGATTGATTCAAAGTTTTCTCCTTGAAGGTATTTAGTTGTAAGAATTTAAGACATTCTTTTATTAGGTGGTGTATCTTTAAATTATTTCACGCACATTTTCTCGAAAGAGTTGTAATAACAGTGTAATTTTGAGTTAAGATGTGTTAGAATGATTGTAACATTGAGAGTTCTTTATGCCATTTCAAATGGGCGTCTGGTACACGATTCGGTTACGTGTTGATCTGGAGCGCCTTGGGTAGCGTCGCGGGTAAGCGTTGAGTCATAGCGCTCAAGTTTAAATGTCAGCCAGGGTAATTTTTGTTTCTCTTTAAACTTTTTGTGAGGTTTCTAGCAGACAATACTGAATTCAATGGTTGAAAGCCACTTTTATGTTTACTTTTGAAAAAACAAAAAATTAAAAATATGTATTTTTTTCGAACCACTCGCGCTCCATTTGATAGAACGTAGTGTTTCAAGTGATAGCTGAAATGTCAGTAGGATAGAATTTTCACACCAATATAATAATATAGAATTTGTTGTTATAGCACATCTAGGTGGCGACTCCAACTAATTCATTTTGACTTAGAAAATGGACAACAAATTGTAAACGTCCTTTACGATGTGATGCTCAGGCATACAAGCTCTGAAAACATTGGATATGTCTCAACAACATTAATTCCATGAGGTAGAGCGAAGTACGAAAGAAAATTTAAAGAGCACTTAGAATTCGGCAAACTACTACTGCAGAGTCTGTCATATCGACGGAAGAAACGACATTCCATTGGATGCACACGACCAATAATTTCCATTAATGTGCTCTGATTCATTCTATGCGCAGCTCCTTAAGTTTTGTTGTTTTTCTTGTATTAAGTTTGCGCTACCCCAGTGAATGCAGCTATCAGCCAATCTCCTGACCTATGACGCAGCATGCCATTGGTTCACTGCGGCGGCGAGATATCCGGAAAGGAGTCGTAAGTTATCGCCGCACGAGCGCGCTCCCGGGAGGAGCCGACGACAGGGATCAGTGGCAGCCGCGAGCGCCCCACGCCGCCGGTGCTGCGCAGGGACACGCGGGTAAGCGTTGGATTCGTTCATTGATTGGTGATTCCGGCAGCGTCAGCTGCTATGATCATTAGTCCCGGAAGTGTAGTGCATGTTTTATCACTGGATATTCCCGGGTGGATGGCGAGATCCGGCGCCATCCTGTACGGCAGCTATCAGTGTTTTCCCCAAGTGTTTTCCAACAGCGGGGCACCCCGTCAGTCGGGGCCAACCCTGAGCACCCGACTGTTCTCCCAACATGTGTGGTGCATGTGAGTGTTACATGTGAGTGTGCATGTGAGTGTTAGGGGAGGAAAGACAAAGAAGGGGAAGAAAATATCGCAATGGTCCGAGGCCCGTTTGTTAGGGTTCTGCTCCAAAATTCGCCTGGTGTTGATCGCAGAAATCAGAGAAAACTCCTTCAGAGCAGCCGGCCTCTAGAAATCTCCTCCAGACCGCGACTGAGTTCGATATAGATATCAAGGTAGTGTCAAAAATCGTGCCACCGTCGGGACTCGAACCCTAATAATAAATGCTTCAGTCAGAGACTGCCGTGACATCAATTGATGCTGATTGGACATCCGTTGGATGTCACACGTTGATGAAGCACTGCTTTAATGAAAGAAACTGAAGTCAATTCAATGAGTAGTAGTTGGATCATACTTTTTGTCCTGAAAAGCCAAAAAAAAATTATTTATAATATATTTGTTTATTAAATCATTCATGTGGATAGGATTATTAAACAGGAATATTATTTTTCCGTTTTCATTACGCTATTTAGATTTCCGCGCATTTCTTGGAGTGTGACACCTTTTTATTAATGTAATACAAACTACTTGTTCTGAAAGTGTTTGTACTTTTTAATTTAAGAATATTTCTGGAGTCATTTTTTCAAGATCTAATACTTAAAGAGAATTATGTCATTGTTTCTAGACTTAAAACGTTTGTTTTATTTTAGAAATTTATTCTAGATTCCCGTAGTTTTGGTCGTTTTATTTGTGAATTTGTAATAGGAAATGTTAGTAAAATGTTTAATGACGCTACCTAACGTCAATGCACGGTCTCATCCAACAACTTTGTACATCCAGATATCCAATGACAACAATCGTGTTGTAATATTTTCGAGCGTCCGCAGAAACTGTAAGAGTGTTAGATAGTTTAAAGTAAATGTGTATTGAATCTGAAATCATTAACAATGAATTTATGATTAATTCATCAATGTTAGATGGGTTTTTGTAAATAAAAGATTAAACGAAATGTATGTTTACTACATATAATCAATAATGAACAAATTATTGTTTCATTCGAAGAAAGTAAATCTCTGGCAATAATCTTTTGAAGAGTCAGAACAAGAAAAAAAATTAATTCAAAGTATAGCATCTCCACATTTCTATTACCTCTAAGTTTTTCGCGAACGAAATAAACAATATTTGATGATATTTAAATCCGTTTAGTGTCGCAATTAAAAACAAGTGACTATTCTCTTGGCAAAATATTCCATCCAAGGCCATTTAAAAACGTTTGAACAATTGACACTAGATAACACGTTGACGACTATCCAAGTATCTAAATGTTCTTCAATGATCAATGAAATTCACAACCCAGATAATTGTCACACTCATTTACCTAGTCTTCCTCGTTTTATTTTTCATTATTCATTTATTAAACTTACACAATAGCACATTCTACTCCATTTTATCTAAGACTGTGATAATTTTGGAAACTTTACTACTCGTTTCCTAAGACAAAAAGGAAAAGTCAAAAGAGTGCCCACCGAGCATTAATTTCGTAGTATTTTTTGTTTCAGTTTATAAAAAACTTAATTTGTCAGAGAGTTTACTTTTCCTTCCTCGCCCTTGCTTTGTATTAAAAGTATTGTAATCGTGTGTGTCCAATATATACACACACATATATTGGATTATCCAATACACACACACATATCCAAAACAAGTGTCGGAACTTCAACGGAAATACGAATTTTGGAAGTCCCTGATACCGGAAAGGTAGTGTTCTTGAAAAAGAAGTGTTTTTCGTTGTTGTCTGACGGTCTACCTGATTGTCCATCCGTGAACAGCACTAGCGCATACACCGTTCACACGATTTTTATCAAAATTAATATTTCACGATCGAATCGGCCGATGCCTCGGCCAATGTGCATGAAGATTTATTGAAGATTATTGACAAAATGTACGTACCATTTATTAAAGATCTAACTTTAATTAAAATTTTTATTTCAGAAAACTATATTCATTAATGTAGTTGCTAAAATGCCTGCTCTTTCCAATAATATGAAGATGCCTAGAAAATTGTAAACATTAACACCTTTCAAAAACTGATACACTGATGACAGTTATAGCCGTTCTGTGCTTTTTTGTAACAAGAATTTAAAGAACTACAGCACATACTTTCTCACAATTTTTGAAATTTTCGAAAAATACGAGAGGTCATTAAAAATGAGATCTGCACATGTTTCAAGCGTTCTTTGGTTTATTCGCCGAAAAAAATGAATTAAAATATTTGGAGCCGTTTTTGAGAAAGTGTGTTTTGATAAATTACATTAACTTCAAGCAGAGTTAGCCGAAAACTTCTAGATTAAAAAAAATGTGCATAACCTCCTAAAAGATCTGGTTTTTAGAATATAATTTATTCAAAACAATAATCTTTATCTTCAATATTGTGCCGTTACAATGTTCATTTTTTCCAATTTTTGATAATACAGAGTTCGCCGAAAATGGGCCCAGCAAGTTTTTTATCGTTCTTAGATACATACAAAGAACAATTAAAAAAACATTTTGGAGAACTTCTTGAGAAAATAATTGCTTTGTATATTATATATGGAAATCTATTTCATGCAAAATTATGCGATAACATCTCAATTTTCGAAAAATCGGACATGATTTTATTTCATGACTTGTGCTTGAACCAGAAAATTTCTTTAAGGAAAAAATCCTCAATTTTGTAGTTCTAGAAAGACGCCAAAAAACTGTACTTTTGCAGTTTTCTAAACCTCAGAAATTTCGATGAAATTCAGATCTGAGCCATTTTTGTCAAGTTCGATCGGGGACCATCAATTTTGGAAAATATCGTCTGAAAGACGTAAGTACTTGCGTTGACCTCATGAAGACAGACGGACAGATATTAAAATCTTGTAGCTTTAGTTTTTTTAATTTAAATACGTAATTTAAATTTAAAAATTAAAACACGTAATGTAAAAGATATTTTTAGATAATACATTTTATACTTCTCTGGGTTCAAATTTATTTATTTTCATATTTACCGTGCATCTTGACGCGCATTCGTGACATAGATATTAATCGTCCTATATTTTCTACTCGTCTCGTTACTTTCTCAAAGCCCACTTTCTAATAATCTGCACACACGTGAACAATGACTAAATAATCATCGGAAGGCTCGAAGAGGTCGTTCACGACACACGACGGTTGGACAACAATAGGGAATACCGCAGAACCTTCCAACCGTTTATCTGAGAAAGCAAACACACAATTATCACTACCAATCACTAGAAATTAGATTATGACAATGAGTTTTCTATTCTTCCCAGTCCTCACAACCCCCACCAATCACCGACACGTCCATTCACAAATTAACGCAAAGAGCTCAGAAAACGCAAAGAAAGAAATACACGAACAGTTGTCCACTCTGTCCGACCAATGAACAAGGACATTCTCACTGAGGTCACCAAGAAGGTACTAGTTTTAGCTGATAGCCATGGGCGACAATTTTCCTCCTTGTTCAGTGGGAAACTCCCATCCGATTTCTCTGCCACGGGTCACCTGTGTTTAAACCCAACGGGACCACAGAGCTCGACGCTCACACAAAAACTCCACCAAAGGATACAGTCACCATCATAGGAGGGCAGAATGACATCAATTTAGGTGGTCACTTTAAACCTGAAGAACGTGATAACAAATTACTACGTGCCACCCAAAAATTAATATTATGGCCTCGATTCTGTCCTTCTCATATAGCAAATCAAAACTGAGCAAAGAAATCGGACACGCAAACATCCAATTGAAACTGCAATATAATTTTCAATGCTTCCTTATGCACACGAATATTTCCAGATATCAAAATAGTAAAAATTAAGCCGATTATTAAAAAAGCTAACAAAAATGAAATTCAAAATTATCGGCCAATTTCTCTGTCAGTTTTCACAAGAAATTTTGGAGAGGCTTTTTTAAATGCGAATGGAAACTTTTCTCAGTAAAAATGAAGGGCTTTCATATTCTTAACATGGATTTAAAAAATCAAAATCTACTATCAATCCATAGCGTTAACCATTGACGGACGGACCGAAATTTTGCCGTCAATAGATTTTTCTGTGTCGAGAACCACAAAACTTAGATTCTGGCTACACCACGGATTAGAGGAAGTAATTTACTACATATAGCAACAGAATTTATCCGCTTTTTTCGTTACCAGGGCTCGGCAATATTAATTTGGGGGCAAAATATTCACCGCTTTCCGACGCACGAGTACATACTCGTCTTACGAAGAAAGTGCGAGAAAGTAAAAACTCAATGTGTTCACTGCCTGTGGGCAGGTCGGCCCCTGCGAATTGTTTACCTGCGGCGCATCTATGCTTGACAAGATGCCTATGTGTCAGGGGGCCCAATGTCAGATATATCACGTGTGTTACTTTTTATCAATAATATACATGCTGATATTGATATGATCAATAATATCCATGCATCGACCTGGTGTCCGCGTTTTGCCGCTGCGATTTAAAAGATTTATTTTAGTTTTTAGATGCACTTTACTTGAAGCACCCTTACCACAAGCATTTTTAATGTTCTTAAGTGGCTCCCATTTGTTTTACTTTCTCATCTTACTTCGAAAGAAGGAAATATATTGTAATCGACGGAAAGCCAATTTTTCAACAGAAATATCGCCTGACTTTGATAACGAAAAAGTGGATGAATCTTGTTCCTACATATATTAAATTACTTCTAACACCTTGTGCAGTCAGATTCCATGACTATCAGAAGCAAAACAAGGGGCCATCTCAGCAATCACTCAATGGATCAGTGAAAGTGGACGAAAACCTGATCCAGAGGGGAGTCATTGATCTAGACGCTGAAATAGGTACTTTACTTGTTACTGGGATGTTAAGTATTTTTAAAATTATGCAATACAAATTTAACAGAATCATTGTTAAAATATCTTTTATTTTGATGATCAGTATAGTCACTAATTGTTTAGAAAAAAATGCAACAGAAAATATTTTATTTTGAACTTAAAGGGTGTAGCCGAATAATGTAGTGAAAACTGCCCCCAAACCAAATTGATAATCGCGATGCTCGTATGAAAGAGAACAAAAAAAGCGTAGATTCCCAAAAAAACAGCCTCCTAGGGCAATCTGTTGCAGAGAATCGTGTTTTTGATGTTCTATTTTTCTCAATTTCTATCGCATGTATGAAGCCGAAACAAATTAGAGAGACGGGTAAAAATAGTTGAATTTTAAGGTATTTTTGTCAACCATTTCTGACGTCAAATTCAAATAGAAAAAATAAACAAACTTTTGAAATGGATTTTAGACGTGATGTTGTTGGAGTACTGTCACAGTTTTTTCCCTAGAATGTGTCTTATCACATTCTATAACATATTTTTTTTCAGATTTTGAAACAATGTGCACGATAGGGAAAAATAATTGAAACCAGTTTTATCAGTTCAAAAATTTTAAATATGCGCCAAAATATGATGAGAAAAAACACTATTACCAATATTTAAACATAAATTTAATCACGACATACGAACTCGAAATCTTATATGTTACATCATTTATGAAACAAACTCAATCGGACTATCCATGGTGAGCTCTCGCGCATCCGACTTCAGACAATGAGATTCAAGCATCAGTTTGCGTCATAATATTAGCGTGAATTTTAAATGCCAAAATTATCATTGTTTCAAGTCATTGAAACAGAAACAGATAAGCACTTTTTTCAAATATTTCATATTTTCTTTCAATTACACCTCCATTCTGTTATTTTTGGTTGGTCACCTTTGAAAATTGTCATTTTACCCTACTTTCAAAAGGTTTCTCAACACTTCTTGCTCTCCATGTAACATTGCAGCCCATGTCGGGTATCTCTTTTCAACCGAAAGGCGTCATGTGCATCACACTTTTCAATCGAGTTGTGATCGCGAGGTTCGTGACGCAAAGTGGCACTGTGCAGAACGAGCAAAAGTCAGTGCATCGGAGGAGCCCACCTATCCCTTTCCACCAGAGGAATATCGTTGAAACGAAATTATTGTGAACGTGCGAACGGAAGTTGCAGACTGAGATGCTGCTCCTACATAGCTGCAATCATTTATTATTTAGAACACGCTCGTTACTTGGCGAAAATTGTTAAACCGTCAGACATTTTGAGTAGACTTTATACATAAAGGTACGCGTGATCCCAGTTATTGAAGAAGACAGTGGCAATGATTACTTGCCTATGATTGTCTAATTGTCAATGAGTAATAAATCTACAACTGATTAATTTTATTTATACTATAAGCATAAATAATTAATACAACCGAGTAATTTGATTTATATTAGAAACAATACATACATCTGAAAAACAAAATGGTTTGATGATTTTATTTCGACCATATTAATACGAGTACTTTCCACATAAAGACAAACATTTCTCAGCAAAAAGTTGTAAATCAGACTTTTGTCTATAAGATTTTTCAATACTTTAAATATATAATTTGAACATTGGTGAAAAAAATTCCTCTCACATTTGGGCGAGAATTTCAAATTTTTGAACTGATAAAATGGTTTTAATTCTTTTTTACTATCGTCCACAGTGTTTAAAAATCTGAAAAAATATATGTTAGAGAATGTTATCAGTAAAGACCGGATTTATAGGTGATGAACCTGTAGACAAAGCGCATTGGGAGCTCTCATTTTTTATTTCTAACATGTTATATAACCCAATTGGAAGCATTTCAATAAATTTCCTTGCTCCTAATTTGCACCTAAATCACTCCACTGCACCTAAATAGACTCTCTGCACATATTTCCCCCTATTTTCCAATAAACACTATTATGAATGTGTACATTACACTGTTTAAAGTTAATCAAACAATGTTTGTGCAAGCCATGCACTTTGATTTGCTACATTTTGCTCCGAAATAACTTGTATCAATTTTTAATCTCAGAAGAACAAAAGTAAAGAAGACTACTTGTCGTTCCTTACCAATTATCGCGACAGAGCTGACTTTTTTACCGGATATCTTGCCGATGCCAAAGGTGCTTCAATGCGAACACCGTTGAGTTCTGATATATTTGGTATATTTCTATTTTAGTCTAACATTTGCGCACTTATGATGGCAAATCTGATGTTCTCTCAACGATACTTCAACTAAGAGCTTGATCGCATGTACTACCACTCATTGGTAACTCAAAGACATATTTGAAACAAATCCTATTGCCCATTGCTCTCTCACGTCTCCTCGCCTCTCACCCCGCACCGCGCACAATACTACAGGGGCACTAGCCCTTAGCAAAGGGCTGCAAATCGCACATCAGAATCGGACAGACCTTTGCACCGGGGGCAGTGTTCATTGCTGTTGGTAAATTAACGGAAAGGTGTCTCGAAAAACCTTTGTCTGTGTAGTACATATTTTGCATCTTTTTATTACAATAAATTCCGTTCCCTAGTGATATCATTAATGATACCAATCTGTATTTCAAAATGTAGTTGTATTAACATACCTGTTTTTCGTAAACATTTCTTGTGGATTTGTCATGTTATGGTATAAATTTTATACTATAAATAGGTAATATATTTGTACCTGGTAAACATGCACCAATTTTTATTTTTTGCACCTCAACATGCACCTATTTTTATTATTTGAGCACCTAAATTATGAAAAGTTTGGCCCTAAAAGTCCGGCCTCAAGTTATAAAACACATTCTAGGAGGAAAATCTGAGACTACTCCAACGCCATCACATCAAAAATCCATTTCAAAAATTTGTTTATTTTTTCTATTTAAATTTGACGTTTGAATCAGTTGACAAAATACTTTAAAATTCAACTATTTTTACCTGTCTCTCTAATTGTTTTCAGCGTGACACATGCAAAAGAATCTAAGAAAAAAATAAAACATGAAAAACACGTTCCTCGTAACTCTGCAACAGATTGCCCTAGGAGGCTGATTTTTAAATTGAAATTTTCATTGAAAAATTTGAAGCAGTTTTTAAGAAAATGACTATTAAGCATTACTGTAAATGCGAAATTTAAGCTCTTTTTCACAGGAATCTATTGAGATTTTGAAAAGCTTCATTTGAAGTAATTTGAAGCACTTCCACTATTATTAGCACTATACACTGTATACATTATTGCATTTGTTAGTACAAATGCAATAATGTATACAAATCTAAGAAAATGTGCATATTAACGGCGTGAGACATATTTTAAAAAATTACATTTGTGTAATTTTTGAAAATATAATAGAATACACCAAGATGAACTTTACGTCATATTAAACAGTGCCATTACCACTATCCGTTGGAAAAGTTTGAAGAAAAAAATTGGAGCAATTTTTGAGAAAATTTGTGCGTTTCTAAAATTGCGGAATTTTGACCTCATTTTAACAGAAAACTGTTGAATTTTCGTGAAACTTTATTTGACATTATTTAAAGCACATGTACTCGTAGGTTCAATAACGTGAAGAAATTGCCTCTAATGTAAATATTACCGACATGGGAGACAAGTAAACAAAATACATTTAGGCAATTTTTGAAAAGCAAAACAATAGACTAATATGGTGTTTATGTCATCATATAGGGTTCGTTTGGCACTAACCCCACCAAAAATTTAAAGAAAAATATCGGAGCCGTTTATGAAAAAAATTCAAAATGACATGTAAAAAACCTTCAAATTTTAAAGAATGTTTTTCAAAATTTCAAAGCTTCAGTTAGAGGCAGATGGACAGGGTCAATTTGGAAAAGATCGTACGTGTGGTTTAGGTGCTAGCAGTGTTCACAGACGGAGGGACGGAGAGCCGGACGAACAGACGTTTTGAAAAAAACACCTCTTCGGTATCTGGGGACCCCAAAACTTGTATTTCCGTTGAAATTTCGAAATCGATTTACCGCAGCAATTACATAAATTTCTCTATACTACGTATATTACCCCTTATATACGTATGTATACAAGAAAGTACAAAGGCTATTGATAATGTGAATAGAATATTTCTTTGGAGGATTCTCAAAAAAAGCGAGTTATTCAGATCTCCTAATAGGAGCTGTTAAGCTCCTTGTTGGTTCAAGAAAATCTTTTAATTTTTGGCGATACTTTTCACGAAGCCCCTGGGACATTTTCGAATTTTTTTCAAAACTAGTTGAAAGTGTTTTCTTTATATTTCTTGCGCGAATAGAGAAACGTACGCGGATAAAAATGGCTTGGGCCATTTTCAGTTAAATCGCTAAATTTTTGAAAACCGTAAATTTTGAAATTCTTTGCATCACTTTCCAAAACTACATTTTGAAGGGAATTTCATGCACGTTAATAATTTGAAAATATAAGGAGTTTTCGCGTTATGCGTGGGAAATCATGACAATGAAATTTTTCATCACGTAAATCACAGGAACATTAATAAATTATTTTAACACTTACAACATGAAACACTTGAAACACACGAGCCTAGAGATCCTCCCTTTGAAAACTGAAGCGTTCGAGATCAAATTCCAGCCCGGAAAAATATTTTCTATACTTTTATCTAAGAATAGAGCAATACTCAATTCAATTCGCGAAATTTTTATCTATATTAAAACTCCTGAATTTTCAAAAATGAAATGGGTGCATTTTTTCTAACCTCTCGCGTTTCTTTTTGTTAAGAGTATTGTGACGTGCCACCCTCGGAGCTGACTGGCTTCAGCGTATTCCTAAGGCGGCGCGTCACTTGGAGTACTCAGGTTGATTGAATAAAGTTGTGAAAGTTGAATGGAACGGGGAGGGCAGCCTACTCAAAAGAAGTCATGTTCAAGTCAATGCACCATTTTATTACTAATTAAAGGAGATGGAGAGAGGGGGGCAATAGACCAGGTGAAGGGGTACATAAGAGTCGAGTTTCACAGATGGCGACGTCTTACCCCATCACTCCGTGGACCAGGTGCTCCGTCAGGGGTGGCAGTGCAGCGGCGGAGCTCTCATGCGTGCCTCTGCTCCCCGTGTCATGTCTGCCTACATGTCTGCTTCACTTCTCCTCTATCTCTGGATCATTTTTTCTCTACCTCTTCTGGCTCCGTCGGGCCCGTTCATATTGGCCCCTTGCTTGCATTCGGTAGCGCTTTGTAGTGGTCGCTGCCGGAATGTTCTCCGATGTTGCATGCCGCTTGCCTTGGGAGTCTCCCGCGGTATGGCGGCTCACCACAGTATTTCAATTGATGGTTAAAGATTGAGTATGATAGAAGTTGCAGAAGTTAATTGTTCAAACATTCAGTGTGCATTTAAATTATAAACGGTATTTTTTCGTGAAATTTATTGTTTTATGATTATTAGCTTTTATATTATTATTATTATTATTATTATTATTATTATTATTATTACTATTATTATTATTATTTAGCATTATTATCGTTATTATTACCATTATTATATTATTTACATGAAATTATCGTCTCTTATATTATTTCAGTAGTATACATACCTTTTGCAGCTCTCACACGCAACCAATCTTACAAATGAGGTCTCTAAAGAAAAAGAATTTCACGGAGACGTAAAGAATTGCACTTTGACTTTAAAAATCTGAAGGATTTATTTAAAAAATCCATCTAAATATTCATGAAAATGCAACCTGCAACAATCGGTCGCGTTTCGTTTATCTATATTTTTATATGACTGCTAAATGAATCGTTTTAGGGTCTTAAAAACTCAAATTTTGAGACCAAAGGACTGAAAGAAACGTTCCTTACACCGTAATCTAAGGACTGCAATTTTCTCTAACATTCTACTACATTTTTGCTGATTCGACGCTTCTCGATTCTATTCCTCTTGTTCAGAGCTTGTAGAATCTATAACTATATTTGAAATTAAACAAATTGTTTGATATTCTACGCGATTGAATTACACAGGTGTACCTCTCTGTTCCGTAATAACGTTAAATAACAATAGTTTGTATTGAGAAGGGTGTATTGTATTGTTATCAAATACAAGGAGACATATAGGACAAGTGACGGACGATAAGAGGTTCTTGAAGAGAAAGAAAAAAAAAGATATATTACAGGCTTAATATGGGAGTGACAAAATAGGGAAGAGGGTGGGGTTTAACCTGCGCGAGTTCTCGCACAGGTACGCTAGTATTACTTTATTTCTGTAATTAAATGCCACCGGGTTACAACCAACTGCCGTTTAAATAAATTCATCTTATCTTATATATTACTGTACTGCGAAGTCGTTACCAACAATTATTCGAGAAAATAAGGACTATTGCAGCAACACTAGTTTAAATTTTTTGCACTAGTGTAATTTTATAACTTTCGGTGCATGGCACTGTATGTTCCAGGTAGCCTGCATAGGTGTGTGGTATCCGAGCCAATAAGATGTCGGCGGCCGGCAGGGCTTGGAAGAGCACGATCTTGACCCTGGCAGTCGCTCTGATTGCTTTGGAAGGTGTGTATTTTTGCTAACCGCTCGCGTTTCTTTTTGTTAAGAGTATTGTGACATGCCACTCTCGGAGCTGACTGACTTCAGCGTATTCCTAGGGCGGCGCGTCGCTTGAAGTACTCTGGTTGATTGAATAAAGTTGTTCCCTTCGGCGCCTCTACTGACGAAATGAATACTTTATCGGAATATTAAGACGTGGCTACCTTTCACTAAAAAGGAACAAGTTTCAGGTCTAGTTTTATTTCACTCGAGACATTTCGGAGATGTGTCAGCATATTTACTTTACAAATTTTATTCATGCCGTAATTATTTACATAAGCGCTTAATTGTAATTAGGTGTTTTTGTAGCTGACAGAGATGCATTCACATTAGGGCTTTTTACTAAATTTCTAGAAAATATTTTATCACTTTACTACACTCGCGCGCAAAGACACACACACACACACACACACACACACACACACACACACACACACACACACACACACACACACACACAAAAACACAGAAATTTAACCTCAAATAAAAGTGTATACTAAAATTCTGTTGAGGCAGAATTATTTAGCATTCATTTTCAAGCCTGATAGAGATGGAAAATGAAATATAATCAGAATAGATATCCAATTATTCAGCAATTGTAGCATATACGTTTCATAACATTATTTTAAATCTGATTTTCAAAATTCACTATTCATATCTTTTTGGGATACAGTACTCTCTTTATTTGTCACTCGTCGATTGGGTGAGCGCCAAAACTCTTGCGCAACGTTCAAATGAAGCCGTTACAGGCGAACAAAACGCATTCTATTACCGATCGTTTTCTCTGGTTTGCTTTCGAGCCTTGGAGGACGAGCGCGCTTCTTATCTGCTTGTAAAATCTGTACCTACTGGATACCCTTCAATGATTGGGAACTATCGTTACAACTCATTCTCGGCTGTTCTCGGCAGTATCGGTGGATCATTCTCTGTGCCCAATTTGCTGGTAGTTTCGGTGTGTTTCTTTGTGAGAAACATAATTAGATCTATTGCAAAGCATAAAATATTTTAATTCAAAACTTTAATTAATTTTAATAATAAAATTAATTTAAAAGAGAATTTTTAAATAAATGGCATCATTTCCGTGCTCGTGTAGTTTCAATTGAACAACTTTGCAGAGGGTTGCAACGTGCCTTCTGCAAACGAATATTTATTTACTTTTTGAGGTAGAGCATGCCGTATTAGCTTGTACACATAGTTCAATTCCCCCTACATTGAAAGTGAAATAAATACAGCGATTACGATGTTTAATAGAAACGTTTGCGCAATAACTAGTTCCAAGAGATATGGTGACGTCTCCAGCATTCTATATCTATCTTTGCCTTTTCTCCTGCCGACGCGGAGGGTGCACCCTGATAACAGGCGAAGTATCGGTATCGTTTATTCTCCATAATGGCAACGCCGAAAATTTCATTCTCGGGCATAGCGATAGTATCATTAACGTTCGTTCTCCATAATGGAAATACCGGAGCTATCGTTCTCGTTGCTCTGGCCTCGTTGCTGAGAACGATCGGATCTGCGTGTCATTCCGTGGTTGTGCAAAAAATTTGAGTGGCTCTACAAATATCCTTTTAGTCTTGGGAGGATAAATAAGTTCCGGATTTTCAAGTTCTGTTTTTTTCTCAATCCGTACAATTTTTTTATTTTTAAAGGATATTTACAAAATTACAAGATTTTATAAGAAACATTTTCAAAACATCACAAGACTAACACTGATCCTCGTGTCTTTGTTGTATTTGAAAACATTTCATAAATTAATTTTGAAGTCACTAATTGTAAAAAATTGTGACTAATGATTTCAAAATGGACATTTGACAATGAAACATCTAGATTTTTTGCAGCAAAAAATTAGAATTTAAATATTTTTGCTCTATGTGGTCCTTTATTTATTATCTGGAACGCATTGTAGAGAATTTTCCTTAATTTATTTCAAATATCACAGCATATAATCTTAATATATAAGAGGGGGGACATGCGTGTTGTTATGTTCCAAAATAAATCTGTAACGTCTGGAACAATTTCAACCAAACCTGATTCGAGTCCCGACGGTGACAGGATGTTCGATATTAGCTTGTAGCTATGTCGAATTCAGTCACCATCGTGAGGAGAATTTTAGCCTTCAGTAGTTTTCTGTGGTTTCTTCAATGAACACCTGGCGAATGCCGGGACAGTACCCTAACAAATGGGCCACGGACCGCGCGCAATCTTTCCTTCATCTTCCTTTCTTATCCTCACCCTTTACACACACACACACTTACACTAACATGCACTACACTACCACACATGCCGGGACTCCGGTCAGGAGCTTAGAGCTTGTCCCGGCTGGGGCGGTGCCCCGCTGGTGGGAGATACCTTGTTGAGGGAAACCCCCGCAAGCCGAAGGTAGGTCGGCGCCGGATCCTTCCATCCAGCGGGGGACGTTCATCACCACCTCCCGAAGAAAAACATACCCTACACTTTTGGGACTAATGACCTAAGCTGTTGACGCGCCCGGAATCATTAACAGTCAACCAACCAACCAACCGACTTCAACCAAACCTGACGCATTATTTACAATAGGGAAAATAATACTGTAGGGGAAAGGAAGCTCTTGTACCCCTAGAGGTGAGAGTAGGAAAGGTGATCTTTACAAGCAAAATCGTTACCCAAATCGCAATGCACCTAATACGGGATGTGTGCAGCGGGCGCGCTATAGATGTCTGCAAAAAAACGTCCCAGGCAGAACAGCATACTCAGTTAGCTATAAAAATATAAAATGCTGCACTGAATTTACAAGACAATTGCAACATTTAAATCATAATATTCACATTTTGAATTTCATGGCATAGGAATTTACGGTGTAACAGATAAAATTTGTCCATAAAGGTCACAGAATACTTATTAGGCCCTTTTGAGCTCTACATTGAGAAAACATTCTTGCAGTCCACAAATTCTTGTGAGATACATACAGGCAATTGGTGAAATATTGGTGAATTCACTTGATCAAGGATCCGTTCAATCTAATATTTCCTCTTCTTCATATACGAATACGCGTACACACGCTCAATCCATCAGTGCTGACGTTGGGAGTTTTAGATGTTTTCTCAGGGAATTTGTTGATATAATATATTGATGTAAGATTGACGTTTCCGAGCCCAACACATCAACGAAATGACCATTAGTCCCGTTTGTGTAGTGAATGTTTTATCCCGGGAGGTGGCGGTATTCCTGCTACGTTGAATGATGAGATCCGACACCGACTTACATGTCCACTTGCGGGGGATTTACCCAGAGATCTCCACCAGAGGGCCCGCCCTAGTCGGGGTAAGCTCTAAGCTCCGGACTGGTGTTCCGACTTGTGAAGTAGTGTTGCGCAAGAAAGTGTAAGGGAAGAGGATAGGGCAAGAAAGGGGAAGGAAAGATCGCGTGCGGTCCATGTCCCGTTTACTGCTCCGGTATTCGTCTAGTGTTGAGAAACCAAGAATGATCTTTTGGTAAATGTGCTGAACGTATTGTTACCACACAGTTTTCGCATTTTATTTCAATTTGGCACCTAACCTCTAATAAACAATTATAAGCTCTTTTTGACATAAATGCAGGCTGAGCTAATGCATTTCTAAGTATTGCGCGCAAAAGGTAGTTTTTATTTCTCTAAAAAATCCGCGAATTTACTAATTGCAGACTGTAAAAACACGCAGAGTACACACAGCATGAAGATACTAGCTGATCACGCGGAGATATAAAAAAACGTGGAAATAACGCCAAAACAAGCGACACACAATATCGTTCTTGAAGTATTTAGTATCGGCAAACAGATTCTAACGCCTGAATGTGCTGAAAACATAATTGTTCCATTTCAGGAGCTACAATCACTGAATTAAATTGTTCTTGCAACTACCCCTTTGAAAAACGTATCCGCTTCATTGACCCCTTTCAATATTTTACGGTGAGCACCATACTTAAATCACAAATAATTCCACGTAAATGATGTCAAGATAATTACGTAGGTAAAAATATTAACAAAAGATTGAAAAAATTGTCATTGGCTAAATGATTTACCATTTTTGTACTACTACCATTTTCAATTTTACAGATATATACAAGTTTTTAGAAACAAGATCACACATCCTAGTTAACAAAAACGTTCGATTTTCATTCATTGGTATGATGTGAAATCCAAACTGAAACAAATTTGTAACTTATTTTTGAATGTTTTGAAACTTTATTAATAAATAATTATCAACATCAATAAATTTTTGGGATCAATGAAATCTTGATCTTGATTATACCGATCATTGGTCGGTGCATACAGGGTGATTCAGTCCCCGTTGCTAATACGCTTGGAACTTATCTCATATGTAATGTACAGACTAGGTTTGCCAAAATTGGATACACTTCGTTTAGTTTTGTAAATGAATAACGTTAAAATTTAGACTATGTGCTCGTGTGACGCGGGCTACGGCAAGTGAGCGAGCGGCTTCACCTTGCGTTAGGGCTCGCCCGTTATCAGGAAAATTGAATTGCTAAAACTATCCGAGAAGTCCCGGGAGCGAGCACAAGGCAAATAGCGCGCAAGGTAAAGGCATCACAGTCTCTCATATGGCGTACAGTGCAGCATTTGGGCAGCAGACACATAATGTCGTCTACAATTCTCTAGTCATTTCCCGCGCAAATTCAAAGAAAACCAAGAATTTCGTTCTTTGGTCAGATGAACCGTGTTTTACAAGAACTGGCACAATTAATGTGTGGAATTTGCATGTGAGGTCGGGGAAAATTCGCTTGTTGCACGTAATGTAGCTCATCAAGAGCGATTTTCTGTTAAATGTGTCGGTTGGCATTGTGAATGAATTCATCCTTGATCATTTCTTACCCGAGCGTTTAAGAGGCGTTCAGTGTCTGAATTTTATCTTAGGTACTCTCAACACTTTTGCAGCTGGGGGTTAATGAAAGATCGTGTTTATGCTACCGAAGACGATGGTCGCGATGACCTACTTTAGCGCGTTCAAAAAAATGGCGGCAGAAATAAAGGTACAATCCGGCAAAGTTGTGCGCGTCACGGAGGCCGTGCAGCACAGATGCCTGTCTTACGTTCGTGCAAGAAGAGGCCATTTTGAACACTTGTAGAGCCCCTGTTACACGGAGTGTAAGTGCGAAATTTTAGCTGTATAGCAAAGATAATAAACTATCCTAAATAACACTTAAATAATAGCTTTTATCTCTCCTTTCATATTGGTTAGATAAGTGGGCGATAATAGCAACAGGGAACAATATTTAATGTAACATTTGCGCTACATTTTTGCAAAATATCATCAATGACAAAAAATTCAAAATTTTGAATACGTTTTACACTATTTCCTTTGCACTCGTGAATAAGTTAGTGTACTCTATCACCGAATCGTGTATGAGCAACGCGGATTGAATCCCCCTGTATTTGGCTATCGCCCCCTTGGCCATCATTGGAATTTGACGGCCCCCTTGACGGGCTGTGTGTGGCAGGGCGCGCGCGCGGCGAGCGGCCCACGGAGGTGGCCCCGGGCTGCCACCGCAAGGGCCACAAGGTGACGTGCCGCGCGTGGGCGGGGCCGGACGCACCCGACATCCCGCACGGCTCCTCCTGGAGCGACTTCTGGGCGCTCGACCTCTCCGACGTGGACGCCGCCAAGCGCGTCGACCTGCGCCTGCGCGGCGCCACCTGCCACGTCAAGGTGACGCTCACGCCACACGGCGCTTTCTTGATTCATCCAGAGACAATTTTGAGGGAGGGGGCACAAATACTTGAATGGGAATATGCAAGCCAGACGCAAGCAAACAGTGAATATAGTGTATAAATATAGTGTTTTAATAGGTCATGGTGGAAGAAACATTCTACCACCACGCAATAGGTTTTGTGATTGCGTTTTCACTGCGGTTTTCACAGAGTTGCGTTTCAAGGATATCATCTGTTTCGGTATCATCCAATCGGAAGGATGAACGCCACAATGATGACGTCATTGTAATGACGTGTAAGGTCCCGATTGGACAAAACGTAGCGTTTATTAATGATATTGCAACAGGAATAAAATCGAAAGTTAGACTTTTCGCCGATGATTGCATAATATATAGGAGTATTGGCGCGTCTTCGGATGAAAATGTTTTACAGAACGATCTTAACTGTTTATGGATCTGGGCGTGCAGAAATAAGATGGAATTAAATCCGGAAAAGAGTAAATTCATTTGTTTTACCAAATCTCGTTCGAATGTACACTCGAATTACAAGTTAGGAACTAACGATATACCGCGTGTAAAAAACTCTAAGTACTTGGGTTTGGTCCTGCGTAGCGACTTGGGCTGGTCGGATCATATTAACAATACGGTCAAGAAATCATGGAGGGCGCTGCACTTTGTAATGCGCATTCTAAAAAACAGTAGTTTGAATGCCCGATCCTTGGCATATACTTCACTTGTTCGTCCTATTTTAGAGTACGGAGCGGCCTGCTGGGACCCGTACAGAAAAGGGCAAATCGAGGCGTTAGATAAAATTCAAAAACGGGCCGGGAAGTTTGTAAGTCATGGACGCGTTGATGGACGAGATGAATGGGAACCCTTATCTAAGAGACGGGAACGGGCGCGTTTATGCGTAATGTACAAGATATACAAAGGGGACTCAGCATGGGCAGACCTCAGTAAAAGATTACAGAAACCTGATTATAAAAGTAGAGGAGACCATCCCTGGAAAATACGATGTAGAAAGCAAAGAACTGATGTAGGCAAGTTCTCCTTTGTGAATCGTACTATAGTAGATTGGAACAAACTACCTGCAAAAGCACTAGAGACTCTTCCTTCTAATGTAGTGAAATTTAAAAATATACTTAATTCTATGTAGGTCATCATTAATAATACTGGGACTTTTATCATTATTATTATTATTATTATTATTATTATTATTATTATTATTATTATTATTAGTTTCATTATTATAATCGTTAGTATTATTAATAATATGGTCATGTCTCTTATACAGTGAAGTGAAGTGAAGTGAAGTGTGGTGGGGGCATGGAAGGGGTGGGGAGTGTAGTGTAGTGCAGCGCAGTGAAATGAAGTGAAGTGGAGTGAAGTGAAGTGTTAGAAAAGCTATAAGTCAACATATAGATAACTCAAAATTAATTATAACTAGGATATTAATCTCTAATTCTAATTGTAATTATATTTGTAAATATTCGTAATAGTTTTGTAATTGTCGTATATCTAGTTGTAATAATGTTTGCCACCGAGCATTAGCTCAAAGCGAACTTTAATAAATCTATCTATCTATCTAACAGCTGATATCCTTCAAACGCAGCTCTGTGAAAACCGCAGTATACTGCACCTTGTACGCGAATCGGAGGAAATGTATTTGTAGACGGAGTTCAAAAAGTCGTCAGTAGGTAGTTCTGGACATCCTGCAAGAAATCCGGGCTGTGCCCGTAGCCATCCACCATTTGGAAGTCACACGTTGCAATTGTCACAACTCTGAAGTATTGAGCTTACAGCAACACCAAATTTGGCTACACTGTAATAGGACACAGTTCTCAACCCAATGAACGAAAACACATGACATGAAATTCTGGGCTTTTTTAATTCTGAAAACGGAGAACAAAACGGCAAAACGGCAAACCACTATTTTAACATCAAATAACATACAAAAGGAAAGGAAAGATGGATGTGTATTATTTCGGAGGGCTGTGCCCCTTGAACCTCCCTGCCGCAGCCGCCACTGATGTGACGTATGGAGGAGAAGTACAATCTGCGCATGTTTCCTTGGGCTCTGGAATCCATTCCCTTCCTTTTATCCCTAAATAGTTGAATGATGAATAAAAGTACCAAAAATGCCAGGCTAGTAACTCTTGAAAATAGACATTTTCGCTCCCAAGTGATAGACAACGTTTTTGTGTTATGCATCGGTTATACGAACATAGATTTCACTTTTTAGTATTGCTAACAAAATAGTAACCCATACCCCCCATTCTACTCCTATCGCAACTACAAAAAGGAGAGCTCAACTGAACATGTGCATAGTGAAGCTACATTTATGTTCAGATGGAAAACCATCTCAGCATTCGTTCAATCGATCAGAGAAGTAGGACAAAAACCTGATCAACATTGGGCTTTGCTTCATCTTTATTGTATTTGCACTGTAGATCGCCAAGAATACGTCAGGGAATTTCCGACGGTGATCAGGGTCATTCATCCAAAGTTTCCGCGTGCATTAAAAATTGAAGGGGTCGGGAGAAGATAATGTTAACCCTCGTTCCATAAATCCAATCCAAAGGTCTCTTAAAAAGAAACATTATGATCAAAATGCTGAACAAACGTTCGTAGAAGTGTCGAAAGTAGCCAGAAGTGTCGTCAGTAGAAGCACAAGAATACACGTCTCATTGTACTAAAACTTTGTGTTTCCTGTGCCTGAAAAAACATATAGGGATGTGGGTTAGCAGTATGTTCCCCCGACCCCTTCAATCCACGGTGGAAAGCGTTTACCTGAAATTATGAATTTACGGGATGATATTATGGTCCTTTGAACACGTAATAAACTTAATCCCCAAATATCACTTGCAGTATATTACAACTTGTAATATATCAACTTGTTTCAACAATAAGCACTTATTGTTGAAACAAGTTATTATTATTATTATTATTATTATTATTATTATTATTATTCGGCAACACTTTTCATAAATATCCGAATGTAAATGAGTAATATGTGAGATATCTTCTTTGTGAAACTGAGTACTAAATATAGAAGTACAAAAACTATTATCGAGGCCCATCGAGGAAATAAGTTACTCTCTGTGGTAAAAAACAAACAAAAAAAAGAATTTCATGAAGGAAATTGTAACATATATAGTGCATGTCGCACTATTTTACCACCTAATTACTAACAGAAATGATACTTTGGTCATAACGAAAGATCAACCTTTGCATCACTGTGTCGTAGAAGTCTGTCGCTCAAGATAGGCCCCAGCGTTTGACAGCCACTTTCAACTTTGTGGTACACGTAATCTCGATAGGACAGGAAATTCATGAGCTGTAAGAAAAGATGGAAATCACTGGGAGCGATCTGAACTGCATAGTGGAAGGTCAAGCACCTCCCAGCTGAACTGTTGCGACCTGTTGGGACCTGAGACGTGTGTGGCCGACCGTATGCTCCATAATGCTTTGAACAAATGGAATATTCATAATACACCCTTGCAACGTATACACATTTCTATCCTTTTTATCAGCTTTAGTGTATTACAAGACTTTTTCGTTTATGTAAACAGTTGGAGGAAATACAGGAGGAAATATGTACTTGCAATTACCGATCATTTCATACTATTTCTGTGACGATGCTTCTCATTCTGTTGGCCACACACGGCTCCATTCACAACAGATCTTCTCCGAGAGTTCCGCTGGAAGCTGACTGACTATCCATCCATATCCTGAGTATCCACTATGCCAGCCAACCAGCGGATCTCGCCACCAACGATTTCCATCTTTTCTTACACTTCAAGAAGTTGCTGTCCGGTCACCAATACACATATCACAGAGTTACAATCTCTGTGGCTGTCACACACTGGTACCCAACCCAGTCGGAAGGCTTCAACGTAGGGATACAAATACTGATCACAAAGCATGACAAAATTCTCAATTCCAATGGTGAATATACGGAAAAATAATGTAACTTGAGGTGCATTAGAACATAAAATATTTCAATGAAATTGGATTTTCTTTTGGTTGTCGATCTAGGGACTCTTTCTTGATGTGCCTTGCACACACCATAATAATTAGGAAAATGTACATTTTACAACAAGGGTAGTTGTGCTCGCCTTGCACGATGCGCATCCTCAGAGAAACTTCCTTTCTCGCTGCGCTTCGCACGTACCACAAGAATTAGGAAGCGTAGAAGGGTAGTTGTGCTCACCTTGGACGTGGCGCATCCTTAGAGAAACTTCCTTTCTCGCTGCGCTTCGCACGTACCAATGAATTAGGGAAGCGTAGAAGGGTAGTTGTGCTCACCTTGGACGTGGCGCATCCTTAGAGAAACTTCCTTTCTCGATGCGCTTCGCACGAACCAAATGAAGCAGGGAAGCGTAGAAGGGAAGTGGTGCTGGCGCTGAGCCGACGGCGCGTGCGCAGAGCAACGGGTGGGCGTGGCGCGGGCTGGGCACCAGCCTGGGCGACGGGCGGCTGCCGGCGCGCTGGCTGGGCGCGCGCTACCGCGGCCTCATCGTGCTGTACATGCGCGGCCTGGGGCTGCGCAGCGTGCACCGCGACGCCTTCGAGCTGCTCACCGTCGTGCAGCACGTGTACCTCAGCAGCAACCGCCTCGGCGCCCTCGACCCAGACATGTGGCAGCACAACGCGCGCCTCACGGGCGTCAGCCTCGAGAGTGAGTACGCGCACGCTCACGCGAGCGTTCTCTCCACTCCTTTTCACCCAGCCTCTTCCTCTTTGATTCTTATGTCCAAAAGATACACACGAGTAAACAAATAACAATAGTTTATTGAATAAAGTAAGTACAACTTTCACAATTCAAATCGTACTGTAAACGTGCCAGTTAACAATCCACCACGACGAGTTCGTTGCATAGTTGTTACCACCAGAAAAATCTACCAGTCGGTAGCGCAGTTACCGTTTTCCAGAAGAGAAGTACTAAGGTTCCTCGTATGCATAAAATACTCGTACACACGCTTGTCGCCACTACGCCTCTTAGCTCGCTAACTGCTTTTTCGATCACTTGATGCTTCTTGGTATACTCGAGGTGACGCCACAGCTATAGACTCGGCTGGGGCTCCCATTGCAGTGACTGCCACACTGCACCTAGCGATCCCCAAGTGCGCGCGCGTGAAATATGGATGCTTAGGCTCCATAATATTTCCCACTCTTCGCCTTCCCATTTCCCATCTTACTCTTCTCACACTTCTTCTTCCTCTCGTCTTTTTACTATGCTTTTTTGTTACATCATCGTACTTAGCCCTTCTCAGAAGATTTTAATGGTTCAAATCATTACGTACCCCACATCATATGTATTATCATTTGTCGTTTCCTTATTGCCGACTAAACCCAAGCACTAGATCCGGGTCATCAATTTTTAATTGGGAATGTGGCACAACAGGAAGATTTTAGTCAATCAGAATTTGCAGACATCTGAAGTTTGCAGCGCCTCACACCAAACTCTACCAAATCATATCAGAAACTAGTGGTGCTACAGAATGACACAGATTTTCTCGTACTAATTAGCAGTAGTATGGGGAGTTATATTACACCCTAGGGTGTCTCGCATCCCAGCCTCCATATCTCTCCATCGGCGTAGTCTTCATTACTCAATCCTCTTTTCATCATTGCCTCTTCTACTCCTTCTCCCCATGTAAGTCTAGGTCTTCCTCTTCTTCCATGGGTAGCTGGCATCAATTTCCACCCTGTCCCTTCTCTACTAATTTGACGATACCGTTTTCTGTCTTCAATATCTTGGGTACTTAACCATGTATTATAAGCAATATTCTTGTCTCTCACTTTCCCTGCCAAAGAATTATTCCACCATGAGTCACCTATTCCTTTGCTACCACAATATTCTATTTCTCCGAGGCTCTCATCAGCTTCTTGATGATGATTCGTACTAATTAGTTTTCTAATTTCTTTGGTCAAGGTTAGATTTTCGGTTTTGCCCCACCCTCTTCCTAGCCGCCATCTATCGCCCCCAAACTATACTTTTTCCACATTCTTTCAATTTCTCGGTCCCCTAATGATAAAACTCAAACATGGCTTTAAGAATATTATAGAAGAGTAAAAACCTCGAACCATATGGAAATTTCCGTTGTAACAATTGGAGCCGTTTTTGAGAAAATGTCGTTTTTTGAAAAAATGCTGTGAAAAAATGTATTGAGAAAATGCGAATTTTGAAGCTCATTTTCGCCCTAAAATTTTGGAGAAAGCGCAATGACCCGTCGTGGTCTACAAAAATTCTTAAAAGGGTTTAAAAAAAAATATTTCATTATTTTCACATGCAGAAAACGTGTTCCGAAAACATAAATAAGAATGAAAATTGAAAACACAAAATAATACGTCACGTATTGTTTTTATTCATTTCTTATATAATGTAACGTAATATAATGTAATATAACGTTAGTCAATAGGAACTTGAAATAAGTTTTGGGTATGTATGTATGCGTATTCGGAAAACATTAAGAGGTTTATTAGAAGAAGAAAAGTTACATTGTCCTAATGTAATTTGAAATAGTAGTATTATCTCTCATGTAAGTAAAGAAATGTGAACTAAGAAATTCGTGTATTTGCCTCTCTGCGAAAATATTGATATCTCCATACCGCGCCAGGCCATTAAACGGAACATCTTTCATTCTTGTGGAGAGAGAATCCTGTAGGTCGATATTAGTTATTTATTGGTGTTGAGATAACCCCAATAGCTTACAAAGAACTCCTAGTGTTGAGGGTCCGCAGTGGTGGTGTGCGCAGATAACCTGAACCGGCTGGCTTACCTGGCTGGCCAGCATTGTTGAGCTACCTCTGTAGTGATTCTGCCCAGGAGGAGTTAGGTTTCGAATTCCGCCGGTGGCAGATTTCTTCTACTAGCTAGAAAGCTAGGCCGGAGTCAGAATCTACTGGGCTAACCGGAAAACGCCGCGTCCTATGTGCAGATGCCAACGAAAATATAATTTGCATCAGGAAGGTCGCAGAATGACGGACGAAATGTTCGCGTTTGTGCCTGGGACGCGACGTCTCCTATACAGCCAAGTAGATAATGCTCTTCACTTCTCTCCGTAGCACGTCACACAATTTTCAACTGTTTTTGACGTAAAATAAATAAATCAAAAAACCTCTGATAGCAGTTTCCCGTGATTTCTCCCATCAATACCAGGCAAATGCCGGAGCAGCACCCTAACAAACGGGCACGTAATATTTCCTTCCTCATCCTTATAACCCTCGACCCCCTATACACACACGCGCTTACACGCAGTAGTCTACCACATGAACATGAGACCAGTCTGCAGCTTAGTCTGTCCCGGCTGCAGCAGTCTGGTCGTGCAGAGGTTCTTGGTGCTCACGTAGATCAGTGTCGGGTCTCACCGTCCAGCGGCGTAGGAGGAATGGCACCCTTCATGCATTCCCTCCACTAACAGGACGACCGGCTTAGTAGCACAGGGCACCAATTGATGTCGCTGTGTAGTGCCTCTGGTAGGAGGTCCTAGGATTCAAGTCCCGACGGTGGCAGGATTTCCGACCCTAGCTACAGAGCTAGATCGATTTCAGTCGTTGTCTGGAGGAGAATTCTATCGACCAGCTACTCCGATCGGGAGTTTTCCGTGGTTTCTCCGGTCAACACCAGGTGAAATCGGAGCAGTACCCTAACAAACGAGCGACGGACCGCGCGATCTTTCCTTACTATTCCTTGTCCTATCCCCACCACTTAGTATACACACTTACACTTATATGCACTGCACTACTACACACGCTTCGAGGTCGGGAGCTTAGAGCTTGTCGGAGAGCTGGGGCGGTGCTAGGTTGGTGGGAGATACCTGGTTGGGGAAAGTCCCGCAAGCCGACGCGTAGATCGGCGCCGGACGTCGCCATCCTACGGGAGAAGATCACGCCACCTCCCCCGCGATAAAAGCATGTACTACTCTTACAAGACATATAACGTTAGCAGTTGTCGCGCCCGGAATCACTAATCAATCAATTAACGGGACGACCGCAACCGGCGTGCGCAGATAACCTGGGCCTGCAGCTGGTGGAGGGGCAGCCGCTGTTCCGCTCCGACGTGATCGAGTACCTGGACCTGTCCGGGTGCGGGCTGCGCGCGCTGCCCGAGGCGGCCTTCCGCGAGCTGCCGCGCCTGCAGCTGCTGCAGCTGGAGCGCAACTGCTTCAAGGCCGTGCCCGCGCCGGCGCTGGCGATGGCCGCCGACCTGTGGAGCGTGACGCTGAGCGAGAACGCCATCGAGAGCCTGAGCGCCGACGACGCCTCGCTGCTGGCGCGCCTGCCCGAGGCGCTCTTCCTCGTTAACCCCTGGCGCTGCGACTGCGCGCTGCGCGACGCGATCCAGGCGCTGCAAGGCGACGAGCGCGACTTCTGGAACCAGGTGACGCACGCACCAATGCATGCAATGCAGGTTCATTTCTAGGATGCTTTATTTTACGGGGCGGGACCCAGCTTGCTCGGTCTCCTCTTCCGCCCGACCACGCAAATTTCGCGACACGATTCTTGAGAGAGAAGGAGAAAGAAAAGGAGAGAAGGAAAAAAGAAAGAAAGGGAGGGAGGGGAAAAGGGAGAAAAAGAGGGAGCGGAAGAGAGACGGAGGGAGACAGGGAGTGAGAGGGACAGATAAACAAAGGGAGATACATTTAGAGAGAGAATAAGCAAGAAAGGGAGAGAGGGAGGGGGAAAAGAGAAAAAAGAGCGAGAGGAAGAGAGAGAGAGAGAGAGAGAGAGAGAGAGAGAGAGAGAGAGAGAGAGAGAGAGAAACAGACAGAGAAACAAAGAGAGAAAGAGACAAAGAGATACAGACATACAGAGAGAGAAAGAGAAAGAAAGGGAGAGAGATGGAAAAAAGAAAGAAAAATATGGGTAGGAAGAGAGATGAATGGAGGGAAAGAAAGAGGGTTTAAGGGAGGAGGACAGGGGGAGAAGTTGAGTTAAAATTGGGGAGATAATCCCCGTTGATAAAATTCTTCATTCTTGCCAATATTTCACATCCAAATAGATTATCCACCACATCATCCAAGTAGACAATGCAACTCGCAAGGTCCGCTCTTCGTTGTTGGTCGCTGACATCTGTGGTGAGCGCGCTCCAGGCGCTGCAGGGGGACGAGCAGGGAACCAGATGACATACTCGGCGCGCAGCAATGCAATCAATTCAATTTTTATTCTTTTTAATGATGATTTATTTTACGTGATGAGGCTCAGGCCGTCAAGCGTGCTCTTCCATCTGACAACGCCAATTTCGCTCGAGAGAGAGAGAGAGAGAGAGAGAGAGAGAGAGAGAGAGAGAGAGAGAGAGAGAGAGTCAGAGACAGAGTTCCAGAGAGTTTGAAATTAGTTTAAACGCGTAGAGACTTACAGTGCTTTATTAAATCGAAATATTACAGTACTTTATTAAATCAACATTGTTCTCACCGGCAATGGCTATCGGCTAAGAACCTCTGGTTTGACTAAAATGTCTAGTTTCCGCTTGAGGTCTATCGCAACGTGTTTCCTTTTAAAAGCCATTGTACTGAACTGAACACTAAGAAAGTCACAATTGGAGGCCGAATGTGGGCAGGACTACTGAGAGGCCGAACCACTGAAGTTCGTGTTAGCGAGAATTTAGTGTAGATTATTCAGCAATAGACAATACAACCACCAAGGATCGCTCTCCGTTGTTGGTCACTAAGATTTGTGGCGGTACATTCGAATCCATGGAAACAACAAAAAAAAAGTTTTTACGAATATTATCGTGAATTACGAACCAGCTACTATACTCACCAAAATCAGTTATGAAACTCTCGCCCGCAAATGCGAAGTGTTAGTAGTCTGCGCTTTGTTATCTACACTGTAATGCCGCTTGATCTCCTTAACCTTGTGAACACTGTATCTGCTAATCTTTGAACTTCTTACTGTGCCGCCTTTCAAACTACTAACTCAATTTTCCCAATAGACGAACAGCTCGATTGAATCCATAATTTAATTTCAGAATTAAATTACGCGTGAACGCCACGGTCGGAGTATTACTTTTCTCAGAGTATAAAATTATTAGTATACACTCACAGATTAGCGTGATCTCTCGAAGATTAGAGCATCTCAACGGGGAAGGTGGCTCAGGGTCTCACTTAATGTCATTGCAGTACCTCGGACCAGGAGGTCCTAGGTTCGAGTCCCGACGGTGGCAGGATTTTTGACACTAGCTTGATAACTAGGTCGATTTTAGGATCAGTTCCTCCGATCAATATCAGGCGAATGGCGGAGTAGTACCCTAGCAAACGGGCCACGGACCGTGCGGGAGATTTCCTTCTTCCTCCTTACGCACACATTTACACTAACCTGCATTACACTTCCACACATGCCGGGAGACCGGTCGGGAGCTTAGTGCTTGTCCTGGCGGGGGCGGTGCCCCACTGGTGGGAGATACTGTAACCTCTCCTCAGATTGTCTATTAAATATCCATGGATTCGGGACTCTTTATCAATGAAGATTTTGAAAAAAAAAATCAACAACACAAAGTCATAGTCACATAACATTTATAATTGGACGTTTTCTTTAACATTTACCAAAATACAGAATGTCAATCCACAAACAATGATAAAAAACACAAACATTACACAATATAAAAGACACATATCCCAAAAACAACACAAACAAGTTTCACTCAAATTTAAACAATGCTTTGTTTGCTTCTGGAGACAATCATTTGTACATTTGCTAGTTTCTTTATGACTAAAGCAAGAATTGAACACTAGTACTAATCAGATTTCAAACGAAAATAAAGAATGATATGATAGTAAAGTAATATTCACTCAATATTATCACATTCCTAATTGCTCTATCAAACTGGTGTATAAGTATAAAAACACAAACTGAATTATTATTTTCTTTAGGTGCAGAATTGATTGCAGGTTATTTTTCTTAAATGACTCTTAAAATACATCCCACCTTGAAGACCTAAATGGATCAAGTGAATGCCTCTTCAGAATACTGTTCTGTTTCAATGTTAACACCACGGAGACTTTTAAATCAGAAAATAAACTCCACATGACAAACACATGTAATCCCCTCTGAGATCAACATGAACACATTCTTGAAAATTTACAAGTGTTTAAATGTTAGGCTGAAATACATATAGAAATGTAACCCATTATGACTCTTCTGTCATATTAAACTTTTACATAATCAGTATAATAGGATAAATTATATAGTCTTGCACTCTTTAAGAGAATTATACAAGCAAAGGTGAAGCATAAATATGAATGTCTCATTCCATAATACTCTGAATTTTACTCAATGCCTAATTTGCAATACTTAATAGTCACATAGTAAATACAATAACATTCTGTAATACTCTCGTTTTGTCCAGAAGGAACTGTGATTCGTTACGCACACTATTACAGACCACATGTTCTACGTGCCATTGCACATGCGGAAACAGTTTGTAAATGTTAGCCTCTATTTACAAAACTTCTTGCAATCTGTCTTCTTTTAAACGAGTCTATTGAATGTTTATGATTCTATTTAACAGAAATTGTATTTTCTAACACATTGCATTCTATCAACCGAAGCACTGATCACAATCTCTATTGAATTAACAAAATGTACAGTACAAATACCTGGCAATCCGTCTTCTTCGTAGAACCTGTCTATTGAATGTTTATGATTCAATTTAACAGAAACTGTATTTTTCTAACACAATGCATTCTATCAACCGAAGCACTGATCACAATCTATACTGTATTAACAAAAATGTAGAGTACTAATACCTTTTTTCTTAAGATAGCCTAATTCTACGCCGTCTGGAATACAACTAGAACGTTTTCCTCTCGCCCTCTTGCCTAGTGACGTCTCAACGGACGGGTGGGGAGAACCCCCTCCCTACCTCCGAAACACCCCTCCTTCTTGGAATAAACTGGTGTCGTCATAGCGGTGGCGGCGGCGCCAAATTCGTTTGTTGAACATTCGAATGGTCACAATTCCTGGTGAGGAAAACCCGCTAATCGCCGTATAGGTCTGCGCCGGATTTCACCACCAAGCTAGGGAAGATCACAGCCACATCTTGAAGACAAAACATTCACTACACTTACGGGACTAATGACCTTAGCAGTAGACGCGCCCGGAATCACCAATCAATCTATCTATTCATCTCTATCGCGAAATGAAATGAAATAGATCTTCTGAAGCGATGCATATCTGAAGACAAAACAATAATTTGTCAAGAGTTGCAGTTTGTTGCAGCTGGAAATTGTTGTAACATTATTTATAATAACCTTCAAACAGGATAGGCCATGACCCATGCCCGTCAAACCCCGTTAAGTTTTTAAAAGCCAATTTAAATTTTGAAGTTATCGTTAATAGAACTAAAATTCAGAGCATTGGATAATGACGCGAAATTTGAATCTAATGGCGCATTAAAACTAATTGCTATGAAAATTACATTCCTAGAGGATAACAAATTGATCAGAATCAAAAAAATATAAACATACAAACGCAGCACAAGTTTCAACTTCACCTTGGCTTGACGGCTCGCACTTCGGCAAGAAGACCGAACAGGAAGCACCGATTACATAAGCGTGCCTTGTAGCGAGCAAATAATCAACAAAGTTGGCGCGAAACAGTTAACTTTAGTGTTTAATTTACATTATTTTCCACAGAGAGTTCATTTATGTACGTTGAAATACTAGATTTTGGCCACGGAATCATATCTCAGAACATTTGAGACGACTCAAAACATTTTCGTCGTTTTTCACTAACGAACACGTATCATGCACAGTTTTTCTGACACAATTTCTAAAACACAGCTAATGTCTTCACGCAAGTGGTTGTGGTTTAATGATTCACGAATTCTCTTGCGAGATCTCACGGTGATTAATTTGTGTCGAGTTTTTCTTCTTGTGCTATATTCTTGCAGAAAACGTTTCTGCCCATAGAAGACTCACGACACATAGCACGATAGCACACGTTTTATCAATATTCGATGTCATGAAGGAAGAGAGTAGAAAATAACCCAATTTGCTACACAATAACACCATTGTTTCTCCTATCTCAATTATAACTTTTCCATTACAAACCTTACTTTTACGTCATTTTCGACTACAACACACATTGCTTGAGATTAAAAACCGTACAAAATCAAATTGAAATACATTAGTTGAATTTAAACAGAAAATGAAATTATATAATTAACTGCGATTTAATTTACGACATTTGATCGTCAATTGCTTAGGCATACTTAGAAGGTATGCTGGAATACTCAATAACACTGATGCTGGTTTTGGACTGGCCCGCACTGACTGGACTTTTTATTTTCCCGGTGTTCTCCATGCCTCGTTGCGTTCTTCTATCCGCCACTCGGAAGACCACCCAATTAAATGACTCTTCGGGTTGTTGTCGTTAATGTTGTTATTGTTATTATTATTATTATTATTATTATTATTATTATTATTATTATTATTATTATTATTCTATTTCACGACTAAAGATGTAATGAGTCGGTTGAATATAAAATCATCTCCAGGTTGCCATCAGCTTCTTAAGGAGCAGACCTAGGGACTGTCGGTGCATCTACAATTCTTTGCGCAAAATGTGGGCTGTTCCAAATAAAGCAAAGTCTTGCACTTACCAGTTTTTTTGAATGACCTGGAGATTTAGCCAGGTTTTTTCATAAATTTTGCGAAACAAATCTCAGAGCTCCGATAACTATCGGGACGATCTGTTCTTTTACGACAACACATTCAGCTGATCTCGATTTTCAAACACTTGTATGTAAGACGTATCTACGCCTCCTTGGCCTCCAAATGCCTTACGACATTTTGATCGTACGGCACAGCCTCATCTACAAATTTCACACGTTTTTCTCTAAGTCCCGGATAACAATAGCCGGTTTGTTTACCCTATCGAGCGATCAGTTTGAATTTGTTGGTCGAACGATATTGTACACAGTCCAACAGACGTCACCGGTTTTGGTGAGTATGTGTTTGGAACTTTGAGGGTGTTTCAGATCTGCCAATAGAGGTAACTACACACCTTGTCGTGTCTTTTCAAGTATTCGCTCTTTTCTAGAATTGGACATGCTGAAAAAGCAAGAATCGGAGATGACACGATATGATCAATGGCTTCTACTTGTTCTTGGCAGATGCGGCATTCATCAACTTTGGAAATTTTTAGAACCACTTGTCGTGTCCTCAACGCCTAGTCTTGGGCTGCTATTACAACTGCACCTGATTCTGAATTAATTATTTCCCTGTTAAACCATATAAATGATTGATATTTATTGATCTGCACCTTATCCCTTCTTTTTCATGGAGTGTTTTGTCTCCCCACGATTTCTTTAACATTTTTGTGTTTATTATTATTATTATTATTATTATTATTATTATTATTATTATTATTATTATTATTAAATGGAGCAAACATTTTTATATTAATTTTAAAAGTAAAAATATATTTTAAAAGTACAGCGTTTCAATTTCTTTTGTGTTTATAATAGTTTTATATTAACTAAAGTTTTTCTGTCTATTAAAAAACGTTAAAGTATGAAATGGTTTGTAATCAATAATAGTTCAATAATAGTATTTTATTTAACAATGTTGGTTGTGTCACACACACATGGCATAGAAGCCATTACACCCAGGCTAACATAGCGTGGATTATAAAATAACATTCACAGCGCGAAGACAAGTTCTGCTCTAGGTGCCACGTCAATTACATCTCACACACGAAATGAAAAATATTAATTCGATTTTTCAATAGCTAATTTTTAACAACTTTGTTAGAAATACAAAGTTGAATTGGCAAAAATCCTGAGATCCTGAATATCTAACGAAACTACAGGCACTCCACACATGATCGGAGTTTGCGTAGTTTTCTTTCAATCCGAAAAGAGTTCTTAGGGAGGTGCTCAACAAATATTTCCCTCTCTCCTCTCGGCTCTCCAATCTGCGAAGCTTGTGTAAATCCCACTTCTGCATCAACATGGAATGTGTAAACCTCCTTCTTCCAGTCGTTGGCTGATCTGGAGTGCCTGTGGCCCCCGGAGGATCACGGGCTGTCGTGGGAGAACGTGCTGACGAGGGACATCTGCCGGACGTTCGACGGAGCCCTGAACGGAGACGAGGACGAGGACGCGGCAAGCCACGCCCCCTCCTCCACCTCCACGGAGAGCAGCGCGGAGGCCGGCGCGGGCGCTTTGGCGGCGCACTGCGAGCAGCCAGTAAGGGCAGCCAATTTCATTCATTTCAAGGATGCCTTACTTTACGTGGAGGGATTCACGGCGTCAGGCTTCTGTTCTTCCGCCTGACCTTGCAAATTTCGCTAAGCTCATTTCACCATCTGACTGAGAAAGAAGGTATCACTCCGGCGACGAAACAGGCGATTTGAATTTAGCTCAGAGGCTTCTTTTAGGCTAGTCGATCTTTTATATGCAGTAAATATACAACACGGGACAGCCGGCTTTACTTTCCCTCCAAAGGAAGGCGTACAAAGAATTATTTTGCCCTTCAAAATCGATCGGCTTCGATCGGGTTTGAACACCCCGATACACTAACCTATCTTAGCGCAACGCCTCCAGCGGGTATTTTCATATTAAAAAGTTTTATTTGTGCTTTGCAAGTAAATAATAAAATAAATTTTAAACATTTTTCAGTTGCGTGACTCGTCTATTTTCGGGAATAGAAATTTACATGAAAATGTATCAATTAAAATACTTCTTCAAAATTGTTGTTCATTGCGAAATTATGTTTATACTATTGTCAATTTAAATAATCAATTCGTATCTATGCAGTAACTGTCGGAAAGATAGTGTAGTAATTCAGTGTTTCACCAGTGTGTACAAACCGTAGCTGCGCTAAAACCAACAAAAACACATGCTTTTTCTCAAATTCTTCCAATATATAATTATTACAATACAATGCAAACTTACCGTATTTGCTGGTGTATAAGACGCACTTCTCTTTCTCCAGTAACTCGTCAAAAAATGTCTTATACAACAGACACTATTGTAACTGAGCGTTTAGTTGTTAGCATTTTCTCAGTCAATTTCTTGATTATACCCATGCAAATGAGAATCGGGTCACGTTGTGCAATAGTGCGCAAATAAATACTGGGCCTTTCAGACCGGATGTCTGCGGTGCGACACTGGCGCCTGCGGGCAGCGTCCATTGCTCGATCGCCTCGCGAACAGAACGGTCCCCACGGATCGCCATGGATGACGTGTTTTGCACACGACTTTGCGCACGGCACGCGCCTTTGCACACGGCACGCCCATCACGTGACCCGAACTAATAAAACCCCCCAGAAGCTCTCTCAGCTCTTGGCTCTCTCTTGGTCGGATGCTCGTCGCTGGCTTGCTGCCTGACGAGGTCGCTCTGCTGAGAGATAGCGCTGTCTCGATGAGGATTCTACTTGCGGTAATGAGGAGAATGAGAATGTTATTTGATAGATTTGAACCCAAAGGGCCTTCAGCTCTCTCATGGGCACATATAAACAGTATAATAAACTAGCTTAAGAGAGAGTGCGAGCGTTTCACTTACTTATCTTTCAGTAACCGCGGAATTTTGCAAGGTGTAAAGATTCATTTCACGGGAAATGTTAATGAGTGACTGATGATCAGCGTCAACAGTTGTTTCTAAACGTCGAATTACTCCATGAAATTGTTTTTGTGAAACTTTTAATGTTTTAAAATCGCGTGTAGAGGCGACGCCACAGCAAAATTGAAAGAAATCACAAAGTTTCTTCGAATTTTAACAGTTGTTCATAGAAAAATTTTGCAAAGAGCGTAATGTTTCTGATAATGTATTAATTTGCGGATAAAATTACATTTGAGATTGAGTCGGTGTTGATACGGTAGGAGATTTGGTAGGCTGGGGAGCCTGTTGCAATTTGTCAACTACAGTTTTTTTAGTCGTAACCGAGTTTCTTTGAACAGTAACAAAAGGAGCTAACTTATCATGCGATACCATTGGCGCTGGTCGACCCCGTTTTGCTAATGGTGTCGGATGTAGCTCGGGTGCCCACATAAACTCCCGTTCAGGCCTATGAACTGCTTGGAGTAAGGTAGCAGAGGCGAGTACCTCACCTAGGTTCCACTTCATTCGAAAAGAAAGTGGCATAGAAGATTCATTGGTGACAAAATCCGGTAGCCGTTTCCAAATCGCTTCGACCACCATTCTTACTGTAGGAGTTGATGCCGAAGTCGGTGAGCAGGTTAAGCCGAATAGTAGCACGAACTGACACGAATCGTGGTTAGGTAACGCCACGAAGTGCATGGATAATGCTGGGTAAAGATTCCTATTTAGTTAGGGAAGGGAGGGATTGATGAGTAACTCGCATAAAGGGATTGGGATTCGTTACAACCTACAGGACAACGGTTCCTACGGCCTTGACTCCAAGTGAAACGAACACACTCTCACTTAAGCTAGTTTATTATACTCTATTTACATTTGCACATGAGAGAGGGCTGAAGACCCTTATGGTTGAAACCTATCAAATACTCATCGAGTAGAATACTCATCGAGTCAGCGCTATCTCTCAGCAGAGCGACCTCGTCAGGCAGCAAGCCAGCGACGAGCGTCCAGCAAGTCAAGTGACCAAGAGAGAGCCAAGAGCTAAGAGAGCTTTTGGGGGGAGTCACTGGGGTTTATGAGTTCGGGTCACGTGATGGGCGTGCCGTGTGCAAAGGCGCGTGCCGTGCGCAAAGTCGTGTGCAAAACACGTCATCCATGGCGATCCGTAGGGACCGTCCTGTTCGCGAGGCGATCGAGCAATGGACTGCTCGTAGACGCCAGTGTCGCACCGCAAACGTCCGGTCTGAAAGGCCCAGTACTTATTTGCGCACTATTACATAAAGTGACCGATTCTCATTTGCATTGGTATACTCAATAAATTGACTGAGACAATGCTAACAACTAAACGCTCAAACAGTTACAAAAACTCCCATCTGTTGTATAAGACATTTTTTGACGAGTTACTGGAGGACGAAAAATGCGTCTTATACACCGGCAAATACGATAAGTTTGCATTGTGAAGGAGGCCTAGCTAAACTTGTCGCCCAGGTGTGCGGCGGCGGGGGCGCCGCGTCGTGGTGCGTGTGGCTGAGCGCCGGGACGCTGCTGGTGCTGACGCTGGGGCTGGTGGCGCTGACGGTGGCCGTGTTCAGCGACCGCGTCGCCATCACGCTGACGGTGGCCGGCGGCGCCCAGCGGCGGCCCGCCCCCGCGCACGCAGGCGCCAGCCTCTCGCGCGCCAACCTCACCGACCCCGCGCTGGACGAGGACGTCGCCGCCCCCGAGGACGGCGCCGCCCGCCCGCTGCCCTGGGACGTGGTGCGCTTCGGGCGCGGCACGTGAGGACCCCCCCTCCCCCACCGCGCGGTCACCAGGGCTGGATCGAATTGCTGCAGGGTCTCCATACACTACCGGCAGCATTCAAGCGACTCTGACAGTTCGTTGCCGCACATGACAACGCACATGCCACCACCTACATGACAGATAAATTAAATATCAAAACATTAACACTTGTCGACAGGCGATGACACTTCTTGATATCACGTGCATAACCCTCGCCGCAGCCGAACCTCATCGCCTTCCAAACCGCGTTTACTTTCTGGCCTTGCCTGGTGTACACAACGAACCAGTTCGTCCACTCAAATTGTCTGGACATTTCTCTGGCGTGTTTTTTCTTTTACTGGTGTCGGCCTAAATCTGAAGCCGCAACTCTATCCACAACATTATCGTGAGGTAATAAGTCTCGCCGTTCGCCTTTTCTACCTCGAAATATTCGCATAAATGATACTAAATTTCTGAGCATTGGGTCTTTAACAGTATCCACGTTTACGTGATGTGTGGGGCGTAGCCATCACGAAACTCACAGCCTGTGACCAGTGCTCTGATGCTCGGAAGTCACACATCAACTAGCCTGGCACGCATCGGCAGAGGCACATTTCATTCGCACTGATACTGCTAATGACACGGATCTCCGTGCGTCTCGAGCGACGTCGTGCGAGTCAGATGAACGGCAACGCTGAAAACCGGTTGCGAGAAAGTAAACAAATCCTCGCAAACTGATACCTTCAGAGCAGGTCACATGATGTAACACAGCACGTGGCGAGAGAACTGTCAAGAGTCGCTTATACGCTCCTGGTACTGTAGTACAGAATCGTGGTAGAGCCCGCAAAAAATATTTCTCGAGATTTACTTAAACAACACTACAATATAATAACTATTTTCACAAATACAAATAAATGTTACGTTACGAATAATTTTACAGGTACAAATGCATTTTATGGCATTTTCACAATATTTTATTAATTTTTTTGAGGAACCGATCTCCCATGGATAGTGGTCCCTAAGCAACGGATTATTTTGTCTGTTTGTAAATATCACCCTGATGAACCACGCGTATCACGATATAAGAAGATTCTTCGAAAGTTGCAAGGGGCGCTTTCACATTTATGGATACCGATGCCGGCAAGATATCAGCACCGTATTGTTACCGACACGATATCGGTAGGATATGTGCACATACGGCACGGCACATATAGGTGTTACCATCGAGGGTACCATGATCGGAGTTAACAAATATTATTTGCCCTATTTGTTATAAATAAGACGCAAAAAGCGAAAAAATTTGGAGTAATTGCTCACATCTATCCTCCAAATATTAAAAAACTTCCTGCCAACTCTTTTCCTAGTATTTTGTTTTTGTTACTTTCATTGATTTCTCAAATACAGGGCTCAGATTCCACTAGATCTATTATTTTTTCTATATCGTAATTGATCCTGTTAGTTTCAACCAAAAAATTACTCACCACTCACAAATATTATCAAAAAATAATACAAATTTTGACGACACGAGTGGAGTGACTTCTATTCGCCGACATGTTACCTGTAACGATATTGTACCTATTATGGGTGGGGAGTGTGAAAACATTTTCATTTATTCACATGAGATTAGGCGTCTACCGGCATCGTTGTCGTTTAAGTGTCGGTAAATGTGAAAACGCCGTACGCAAAGGTGACAGAAATCTTGACGTTTTCATATTGCTTTGGCAATTTGAAACGCAATACGGCCACAGTCAAAGCAGTTACCAGATTTTGGTGTAACACGAAACGATATAGTTGATCTGTTCTCGGGTACTCGTCTTCATACACTGAGCTAACAAAAAGAATATTGGTGCTGCTGATAGAGTCGTTGAAAAACCAACGAAGCTAGTGCGACGAAACCAAGGTTTATTGAACACTAAAATGTTCTTAAAAGAAGTCTCGCTTCTTCATTATCAATCTCTGATAATAACTGTGAGAGAAAGTCAATTTGAATATTTGAATATTGAATATTGTTGAATTAGACATGTAAAATATTATTTCGGTCTTAATTTAAGTTTTAATAAATAATATTTTTGAGAATGTGATCAATTTCCTCTTATAAATTCTCTTAGCTTGATAAAAATCAGTAACTGAATAAGTAAGTATATATTTTCTCAGTCATCTAGGACTTCTGAACGAATCGGTACATTCCTTGAAATAAGGTTTATACAAAAGAAAGTGCATTTTGCTTCGTTAATTTAACTTTTGACGCAAATTCATTTTACAAGAACGAGCAAAAAATGCTCTTTCCGAACTGAATGGATAAAAAATCATTCCTTTTCCAAAGAAAGGAAAATAAGGTTTTTTAGAAATTGTTCATATTTCAGTTCGACCTGTAAAAAGAGCCAATGAAAACATTTCTCCATTGGCCATTAAAACAAAATAATGAAGGGACAATATAATTCAGAATATACTTTCTTCTTCACTGTGAGAAGAACCAGCTTCAAGTTTGAATTTCATAAACATGTTAAGACTAGAAATGTGTTATGTTCCAAAAATATCACTTATTATTTATTAAGAAAATAGACTTTGACCATCTGAACACGTGCAAATTTTTCGCTCTTTGATTAGCAAGGCACTAGGTGTTACACGATGTTTATGAAAAATATTTCTTGAATACAAGTAAAAGACGAACTTTTGGTGTTTAATGTCTTTCAGAATTCCCATCTTTATTTAGTTTCACAACTTTACGAAGGGATTGTGACAAAACAATCTTTAACCCCTAGGAAATTCCAACATATGCACATTTAATACACGTGTATTCGTAGATATTCGTGTACACGTGTATTCGTAAAACTTAATTTATCTGATACTACAAGAAAAGCTGTAGTTTTTTCGTATTTATGAAGAACTGAATTGTTATAGACTGCATCTACATTTTGTATGAAAAACTCCCTTTCTCTTTGTTAGTTTTTTTTCTGGCTACATTCAGTTTGCAGCTCTACAAAAATAACCAAGTATATTTCCTAGTTCATAGGTTCAACTGTATATCCAAACAAACACAATTCGTAAACCAAAGAGAACTGAACTTAATCATAGATTTGATTTTGAAAATGAACATTTCATAGACAACGAAAATAAAATGTATTCCAAATTCATTTCTGAAAATTTACATATAAAGTTAAATTGCATGATGAATACAAAAGTTGAAAGATATACAATTTTTAGCATTTATGATAATTTATTACATAAAATAAATGTTTTGCAAGGTATGTAAATTTTCTATCTCAGCATTATTTTTTTTCTTTTCTCTAACCAAATTTGTTCAACTTATCCTACCCTTTTTCAGTTACCACTTTCTTCTTACCCCAACTTTCCTACATTTCCTTTCCCCAGCTCATACAACTGACAAGAAATGGTATAATATTCTAGGGAAACACATCTGATAGCTCCCAGACTTTTAGACTACAGAAAATAATTAAACGAATATTATGCAAATCCCACCTAAATGATTCTTGTAAGTCTTTGGTTTGTTAACCTATGAATTTTACCATCGACTTGTCTCTTGATTAGTTGTTTTTGTCAAAAATGACTTGACGGTGGGCATATATTTTCAAAGAATACAGATATCTATAAATGTAACACTCGACGTAGTAATCATATTCATCATATAAAAGTATCAACAGCACACTACAAAATTTTACATACAATGCATGTACTATATTATTTTACAACACATTGCCAGGTGACATTGACCAATTAAAACCGATAAAAAATTTAAATGCCAAGGAAAATATTTTCTGTTGCGTAATATGATACAATAAAATCAAAACTATGCCGAGCATCAAAAGGAAAGTAATATTGATTTTTCACTATGATACCCTTTAGTGCCCAAAACAATTTTGTGCGCTGCGGTTCCGACCAACGTTTGCTTTACAGCGGCCTCTCCCTCCGAGTTAACCAGCGGCATATTGCAGCTAAGCACGGTTTTAGATGAATATTCGAACCGAACCCTGTGGCCAAGAGTGTACAATGCCTGAGTGATAACGGCTAAATCGACATCTGGCATTCAGGAATGAAAAAAACTTGCTTATGTTTCTTTTAGGATGTCTACGTCTATTGAAAAAATAAAATTCGCAAATTATTGCCCAGACATTGCAACAACGCCGCCGCAATTTTCGTTACCAAATGGTAAAATACACTTTTCTCCATAGTACGTGTTCATAATTCAATTAGTTTATGGGTTAGGGTAGATATCCCAGAATTTAAGAATACGTGCATAAAATACACTTCTCTCCTTAGTACAGCATACACTGTTTTACACTTTTTTGGCGTTAAATAAGTAAATAAACTGAAAAAATCGTTCGAATATTCTGATGTATACCCTGAAAGTGTATCGAAAGTCACTTCATGAACATTCCCGAGAAATTAAAAGAAAAAGGTTCTGATGCTGCATTCTCATTAACCCAACGTCATCACTGTATGATAGCACTATCTAATATAAAAAAAAGAGTTTAGCACAACGCATTGATGTAAGTGTGATGCAATGGTACATTACGTTATCTCGCGTGTACATTTAATCATTCTTTAAGATGAATGTACAACTTAGGTTTCGTAGTTTGGGGCATTGTATCAAAATCGCTCTGAAAATATTGTTCTGCTTCTCCGCCCAAAAGTAGATGCCGTATTGCTTCAATTATGTAAATGTGAAATTATGGAGATATTGACATTAAGCGAAACCACGAACACTAGTCGAATCAAATTGCAGCCTCACGATCTACTTGCCCGATTCGGAAGTTCAACGCTCCTGCAAGGCATATCACTATAATATGCTTACATTGAAGCACATTTTAGCTTATTGTTAGATATTTCGAAAGGTTTTGACGTCACTGACCTTGAAATTTCTCTTTTCATACCACATTCATGTGGATTTTGTGGCATTGTCCTAAATGTATCTTTTCGACATAAATGCTTATCTTATAAGAGTAGAAATACTTTACTGGCATGAAACGATCATCTCTATAATGACTGACACTAAGTTTGGATTACGTATTTTGACAGTTAATAAGAAACCATTTACAGAATATCAACGCCGGAGAGCAAGTTACAGATGTATACTCACGCGCCATCTAACGGTAGCTGTATTCTCCATCTGTGGTATTGAGCATGAAGTCTTAAGGAGGAGACTAGCGTTGGAGGCAAGGTAGGGGTACGACCGAAAAACATCGGCAGCTAATGGGCTTAACTGAATTTCAACATCACGCGGTGAATGAACTCGGAGTTTTTCGGCCAATAATGTAAGGCTAATAATGAAGCACATAAACGTACTTGACCAACGCCGTCTACACTTTGGTGTAATTAAGTGTAATTGGCGTTAACATGACACACGAGTTTGGCTGCCACTGGCCGAAAAATACCGTGAAAGGTTCCTTCATACGCCGCAGAGTGTCGCTCAATTTCAGTTATGCCGATTAGCTGCAGTCATTTACGTACATAGCCCCTCCACAAGAGTTAAGTTTGAGCGTCTTTCTGACAGTCTTCAAGGGAGACTGAAGGATCCTCAACGCGATGTATAAATGTTCTGGAGACTAAGAAATTAGTACTAAGCAACTGTTCATTCTTTCGTTTCTCTACTGAAACTTGGTGTATTGTTAAAGGAATTAATATATTGTTCGGTTCATCTCGTTTTGAACCCAATCAATGACTAAAAATTTGTTTACTGAATTAACTTTAGTTCACCCCTTGAGTGCTTAAAGTTTACCAAACGCGAACGCAATAACCTATTGATGATGGTGATGATGATGATGATGATTAATAATAATAATAATAATAATAATAATAATAATAATAATAATAATAATAATAACACACAACAACAACAACAACAACAACAAATAGCCGAGATCGCTAAGGCAATAATGCCGTGACGATCTCGGACGGAAGGATTGCGGGCTCGAGTCCCGCCTCGGGCATGGATGTATTTTTTGTATATGTCAATGTTTGTATCGTCCATTCATCCTTCATTATCTTCATTATTCCGTATCTCATCCTCCAGGACTAGCAATCCTGGGGGATAAAAATTGGATTCAGCATAATGCTGATTCCCCTAAAAAGGAGTCACATACATTTTCCACTGGATAAATGTAACTGAACCTCGGTATGTGCAGGTGTAAGTCCGCGTGGTAAAGTCACCCAATCAACTAATGAGTCTTGTATGTGTATCAAGAAACATTGTGAAGAAAACTATGTAAGACTCGCAATAATAACACAGACACTGAATTTCTGACGCTATTTAACATGAAATGTGAGACAAAAAATGTTAAAGAAATCGTTGAGAGACAAACCACTCCATGAACAATATCTCAAAATAAAATGAACAAGTTGCAAATCAATAAAGATCAATTAATACATATTATAATAATTACACTAATTGGTATACAAATAAAAAATGCATATTTACGTAAGTTGCCATTTCACGTCATTCACTTATAGCTTAAGTACTCGTATGCCGGTTGCTTAAGCATGGTGTTCGCCTTGAAGCACTGTTGAACTTGAATTGCACTGATTGAGATGAGAAAATTAATTTTGCTGAATTCTTTGGTTCTTTAAAAAAATATGCAAATATATTTTTTTGAAAGATCTCTCACGCTGATAATATGCACATTTCCAGCGATTTGTTTCCGTAATTGAATTTGTGAGCGGAATTGCTTCAAATTAAGACCAATAAAGTTTCGGAAATTCACAAATTTTCTGTGAAAAAGAGCTTCAAATTTCACATTTACAATGACGCTTAAACGACAATTTCATAAAATCGGCTCCAAATTTTTCAACGAAAATTTCAATATAGGACATGGTATTACTTTCTAATTTTCGTAAAGATTTGTCGATTCTACCTTTAGGAAACAGAAAAATTGAGAAAATTTCAAATTAAATGTACTATGTGCGGCGATAGATGACTACTAACAAGATGAAGCAAGACCGAAAAGCTAGCCCAGACTAAAGAAATTAGAAAACTAACTAGTACGAGAAATCTGTGCCATTCTGTAGCACCACAGTTACTTTTTCGTATACGTACGAATATACAGAATACTATACATAGTATAGACAAGGGACGTAATGCTGCGGAAAATCGATTACGAGATTTCAAGTGGAAAAAACGCCGTAAAAGTGGTTTGTTTTTTCAAAACATCAGTCCGTCTGTGAACACCACTAGCCCCTAAACCATACATTGGATTTTTCCAGAGTGCATATTCCCCGGTCGATCTGACTCGACTTAAAGCGCTGCGATTTTGAAAAACATTCATTATTTTTTGGGGGTACTTTACATGAACCTCCTGGAACATTTTCAAAATTTTCTCAAAAATGTCTCCAAATTCTTGCTTTACATTTCATGTAACAATAGTGTAAAATACACTTTTAAAGGTGGCATAGGTCCGACTTTCCCTGTTCACTCTGAATTGTCAAAAAAATGCAAAATTCATTGTTTCGGCGTCTTTCTACAACTACAAAATTGAAGACATAGTTTTTTCCTTCAAATGAATTTTCTTCTCCATAATTAGTTCTGTCATTAACATCAGTTCATTTTTATGAAAATTTGAGTAGTTTTCGCGCAATTTTGCGTGCATTTTGTGCAATTGAAAAAAAATAAAAAATTATTTTCTAAAAAACGGGACGAAATTTTTTCTTTCACCTTTTGGTTGAGATAGTGCTAAGTTTACTCTGAAAAAAGACATAAACTCATTCTGATCTATTCTTTTGTTTTTTCAAAAAATACAAAAGTGTAATTTTTTAATTTGTCGCTCACGTCAATATTTACATTAGCGGCGATTTGTTCACAGTATTGCATTTATGAGTAAATGTACTTTAAATGATGTCTTATAAAGTTTCTCGAAAACGTAAAACTTTTTTGTGAAAACGAGCTCAAAATTCCGCAATTTCAGAAACACACAAGCGCCATTTTCTCAAAAACGGCTCCAATTTTTCTTTAAACTTTTGGTACGAAAATTGCTAATTGTACGGTTTAAGTTGGCATACAATTCATTTTCTTGTATTCTTTTGTTTTTTCAAAAAATACACAAATGAATTGTTTTGAAATGTCTTTCAGTCTATAATATGCACATTACCAGCGATTTTTAAACATTATTGTATTTTTGGATGGAAGTGTTTCAAATGACTTCCAATAAAGTTCTTTGAAAACACACACAGTTTTTGACTGTTTTTGACTAAATAAATAAAATAAAATAAAATAAACTCAATAGCTTTTTGTGAAAACAGCTTCAATTTTCGCATTTACATTAACGCCATTTTCGAAAAAACGGGTCCAAACTTTTCAAAGAAAATTACTTTGTAGGACGAGGGTTTACTCATCTACAATGTCCTTAAAGTAATATTTCGGTTCTTGAATTAGAAAACCTAAAAATTGAGAAAATTTGAAAAAAATGTACTCTGGGCCGCGATAGCTGGCAAAAGTATCTGATGATAAAAGATACTAGATGATAAAAGATATCTGGCGAAAGTATATGGCAACACTGAAAACCTAACCCAGACCAAAAAAAATAGAAAACATAATAGAAAGTCATGTACCCTAGTAACTTTCTCGTATACGTACATACGGAGTAATAGTATACGTAGGACAGAGAAAGTTATGTAATGCTGGAAAAAATCGATTTCGAGATTTCAACGAAAATATCCGTTTGGGGGACCCGTAACATCGAAAAAGTAGTTTTTTTTTTCAAAACGTCCGTCCGTGTGTGTGAACACCACTAGCGCCTGAACCATACATTGGATGTTTTCGAAAATGCATATTCCCCTGTCGATCTGGCACGAATCGAAACTTTGCGATTTTGAAAAACATTCTTTAAAATTTGGGGGCACTTTACATGAAGCAGGGACATTTTCAAAAGTTTCCTAAAAATGGCTCTTAATTTTTTCTTTAATTTTTTTGAAAGAATATAGTAAAATACACTTATAAAAATTACATAGGTCCGTTTTTAACTGTTAACTCTGAATTTTCGAAACTTTCAAAAGTTTGAAAATATTTCGGCTTATTCCACTATTACAAAATTGAAAAGAGCTTTTCCCTTTAAGTAATTTTTCTCTCCATAGTTAGTTTTTTATTAAGGCCATGCACATTTTTTGAAAACTTTAAACGTTTTTGCTCAATAATGCAAGCATATGTGTAATATTAAAAAATATCAAAAACAAGAACCTCTCAAAACGGCTCCAATTTTTGTCTCCGTTCTTTTGGTACAGATAGTGCTAAACGTATAAGTTGACATAATGTTGTTTTGCTTGTTTTTTCAAAATTTACAAAAACACATAGTGATTAAAAGAGGAACAGATTTCAAATATCTACCGCTAATGAACGACAATAGATAGAGATACGAACAGAGGATGTAGATTGAGACACGAGACATCATTGGATAGAGGAAAATTCAAATTTTTATTTAGTACATTCAACATGAGCACTATTTGTTGCGCGACAAATCTAGAATCGATAGTCAATTTCTTGTCACGCACGAATTAACTGGTCGCTGGTTATTGAGTTCACTGCTGTAGCAATTCGATCTCGATCTTAAAGAGTAGCAGGCTTAGGTGGTACATATATCTTGTCTTTTATGAACCCCCGTAGTTAAAAATCGCATGGCGTCAATCTGGTGATCCGGAAAACCCCTTACTATTAACAGGATCCTGTTTTCCACTTCTTCGAATCCATCGTCCTGGTATTGTGCCGGTCATATACTGATACTATCTAGTAGTGAAAGTGAGGTAGAACGCCATCTTACTCGAAGATAAAATCATCCTGATATTCTTAAATTTGTGGAAACAACAAATTCTGGAGGTTGTATAAATACGTAATTCCATTAACAGTTCTCTCAATAAAAAAGAAAGGTTCATAAACTTTGTTGATACTGATGGCGCTAAACACATTCAGTTTTGGAATATTTCTTTCATGTTCGATAACAATGCAGGGATTCCAGTTCCCCAAATTCTGGCATTAAGGCGAATCACTTTACCAAGAGCGCTGCAATGTTGATTCATTGGGGGAGGGAAGTATTTCACCAAACACGTCATCTTCCATATCTTCCAACATTGCAAAGCAAAATTCTGATATTTTTGGATGATCTCAAGGACGCAATGCTTGAAGTAATGGCAACTTATACGGATTCTGACAGACGTTTCTGAAGCCCACGCCATGCCGTTGGTTGTGGAATTCGATGTTCTCTGCATCCTCCTCTTGTGTATTTTGTAGGATTACGTAAGCTGGTCGGATTCCTCAACATTTTTCATCTGACGTGCGAAGGCGAGCAGTACTCTTCCCTTTGCACATACAACCCTCTACAAACTTATTGTGTGATTTGTAAATCTGTTTATGACGAGGGAACTCTTTGCAGAACTTGCCACGAAATACAAACTGCACTGAAACAATAGACACAAAACGACTTTTCGCGTGGCGTCACCATTTTCTTATGAACAAACTACAGCGCCTCTGAATGGAAGTAATAGGTAAAAGTTTAAAACTTGGAATACTTCTCTATCCAGTGATGTGTCGTCTCTGTCTCCATCTACTGTCGCTCACTGGTTGTGGACATTTGAAATCTGCCCCTTCTTTTTGAATCACCTGTATAATTAATTTTACGTCTCTCACGTCGTTAACATTTACATTAGCGGCGATTTGTTTACATTATTGTATATATGAGTACAAGTACATTAAATGATGTCTAATAAAGTTTCTCGAAAACGCAAAGGTTTTCTGTGAAAAGTTCAAAATTCCGCATTTTCAGAAACATTCAAACACCATATTCTCAAAACGGATCCAATTTTTTTCTTCAACCTGTTTGTACGGATAGTGCTAACTGCACTGTTTAAGATGACATAAAATTAATTTTTCTGCAATCTTTTTTTTTCTAACTTACGTAAATGTACGTACTTCTAAACTTACGCAAATGTATTTTTTAATATCACTCACGCAAGTAATATGCACATTTCCAGCGATTTGTAAACAGTATTCCATTTGTGAGTGGAGTGCTTCAAATGACTTCCGATGAAGTTTTTCGATTACCCTTGTGTGTGTGTGTGTGTGTGTGTGTGTGTGTGTGTGTGTGTGTGTGTGTGTGTGTGTGTGTGTGTGAAATAGAGCGTCAAATTTCGCATTTATAGAAACGCTTAAACGCCATTTTCTTAAACACGGCTCCAAATTTTTCAACGAAAATTTCCACATAGGACGAACTTTTATTCTTCTTTAACATTCTTGAAAGAATACTTCAATTGACATTAGGAAACCGAAAAATAAAGAACATTTAAAAAATGTACTACTTTGAGCCGCGATAGATGCCAGCTGGGGGAAGATCGGAAAGCTAACCCACATTAAAGAAATAAGAAAACTAACTAGTACGAGAAATTCCGTGCCAGTCTATAGCAACAAGAGTTTCCCGCAGCATTACGTTACTTTATATTGCGGAAGCAGTAGCCAGAAAGTAAAACCTACTGAGGTCGCTTATGCCCGGAACATTTTCGCAGGAAATTAACTATTCTTCTCGAACATGGAAAATGTCTAGAACTGCGTGCTCGACTACTTGTCTATATCAACACCTCTTAATGGAGAGGGCGTCGCTTATACCCGCAGTCCCAAACTAGTGTATTGACTCTTGGGCTACGATAATCCCTTTAGTGTCGCTAACCTAGTTTACCTAAGGCAAGTTAATATCACCAACTATTACGCTTCACTTCACGGAATTGTTTAAGAAACAATTGTTCCTGTATACAGAAAATTACCCCGCAGGGGGGAAGTGATCACGATGACGTAGGTCGTCGTGGTCTCTGGTGGAGTGTCGTAAACGACCAGCCGGACCCTGAGTCTCGCGGCGCCGCTCACGTCGTTAGCTTAAAGGTGCAGGCCGTGAGAAGGCGATGTTAAGCTCCTGGAAGTCGGATTCACCCGGTTACTCACCAGTTGGGCCTATGGCGCGTCGTCTTTGGGCAGGATTGGGCGAAGAATGCTTTTTGGTTTACTCCGGATCCCACTTTAAAGTCCGGTTGGAAACTATATACCACCCGACAGGTTGCCCATGTTCCGGCGTTACCCACGTCGATAGCTGGCAATAAGCAATGAGGAGACGGGATGGGGGCTCCGAGCCGCCTGCACCTTAGTTCAGGTGGCCCCACGGTGTAAGATATATAGGTGTGTTCACTCCCAGTTCCAAGTTGAAGCTAGTGTGAGGCTAGTTCTCGTAGTTCTCGCATATAAGCGCTGCGATCTGTTTGGGTATGACGTAGCATGACCATGATCCATTTGACAGCTCCGTGGGCAGCTGATTTCAAATTTCAAATCAGAGATTTGTCGTGTTGTGGTGGAATTGCGACTGTCAAGTAGAGTGAACAGTTTCGAAAATGGGTAGAAGATGTTTTGTAAAACTGTGCAATAGTGACAGCGCAATATGTAATTCACAGGAAACTGCTTTATTTTGTGTCCCCAAGCAAGAAGATACAAGAAAGAAATGGGTTGAAATTGTTCCCCAGAAAAAAAGAAAGTTGAGAGAGAGAGCGATTATGTCTGCGAAAAGCATTTCAACAGTGAAGAGATCATTGTTATGCGAAATGCTGTAAGTACATATTTCAAGACTTTATCATATACTGTGAATGAGTTAATAGTAAAATAATTAATTTGTATAATCACATACTATCAACGTTGAGAAATGTAACCTATGTAACTTCATTATTTATATCAATTAGAAAAAAAAACATTCACAATTATCCAAGTTAAAGAACATCCACATATAATCAAAGAATATAAATGTATATTTTTTAATACTAAATTATTAAAAAGTTTTCAGAAGTCACTAGGAAAAAACTTCAACCAGAAGCTGTTCCAAGCAAAATCAAACTTGATGATTCTGGGAATTTTTACAATGGTATGTATTTTAAATAGCATTAAAAGTAGATAACTTTTAGAGGACATGATTTAGATGACAAGAAAATAGGATTGTTCATAATTAAAATTGTAATTTTTAAGACTTTTAAATGTAAGAATTCATCTATTTATTTTATATTTCCGTAAAACTATTGTACTTTCAGCAGATATTTTGGATGCAGCAGATGTAAGGACTGAGGCAATGAAACACCATGCCCAGGAAATATCTGGTGACTATGATCCTCATAATGTATATGTTATTGGCATGATAAAATTCAAGTTGCTTATTGTATATTATTGTTTAATATCATTTTTTTTCTAATTATAATGAATAACAAGTAATGTATAACTGCAAAAAGTGTAAATTGCTATTTCATTCAATAAAAAATATATTATTTTAATACTAATATATTTTCAGTAGATGATAATGAAAAAATGAATAAAAGTAATAATAATAATAAAAAATTTTAAAAACCTGAGGTTTGCAACATTTAAAACACTAGAAGTTTTGCTCCTGAATTCTAGAAAACTTATTTGCATCGATAAATGAACTGTGGGTGTGATTTTTTGTATTGCTAACAAAATAGTAACACACTCCCAGCTCTACTCCTACCAGTACTAGCCAGAGCTCAACAATACGTGCACATAGGGAAGCTGCATTTATATCCAAAAGCAAATCAAGGAGCCATTTCCGAATTTCCTTGATGGGTCGAAAAGAACTGGACATAAAACCTCATCAAAGTGGGGGTTATTGACCCTCAAGCTGAAGTACATTACTTGTTTCAGGCATATTGTCTTTTTTATATAATACAATACAATACAAATGCATTGTATATCATTGTTTTGTTAAACTAAACATTATTTTTCTTTTTGATGATCAGTATAGATTCTAATTGAATAGAAACAGTTATGCAGCAGAAAAGATTTTACTTGTAACTTAAATTTGTGTACTGATTTTAATTGTTTAATGTCATCTGGCAATAAGTTGTAAAATAACATACCCATAATAATATAATATATTTGTCACATAAATACAGCATAAGCCATGTATGACAAGTCAGGACATTATATGATCATACAATGTACAATGCAAATATTATATATTATATAAAGATTTCTTGTTGTGAGCTGTTGATACTGACGCCTGATGAATGTCATTTCTTTGACATGTTTCGTAGTAATGAATATCGGTATTGTGTGAAAATATGATTTGTAAGTAATCATCAGTAATGGAATAAAATTTATTATTTATACAATCTCAAAAGAATGTGCAAAATTATTATTGCAAATGACTATTTCTTATTATAAAATTATTAATTATATTGAAATTGTCTTCACAAATGATCCAGTACACTGCAATTAAGTACAATCCTATTGATTGATTGCTGACATTATGGGTTGCAAAGAAACGTGACCATCACTTGATTAATAGTAAATCACAGTTGAAGTGTTTTTCGTAAAAGTAATCCTTGTTTATTATTATTATTATTATTACTATTATTATTATATTATTATTTTTGTTTTTCTCTTAAGAATAACCTCACCTCCTGGTTTAAAATGCAAATCTTCAATCGGTGGTAAATTTTAAAAAAATAACACCTCTGACGCACATTGTAATACGTCTAAATAGGCTTTAATACATTTACGTTAGCGTTTCTCCGATTGACAAAAATACTACGCTGGAAACGTGAGCAACACCATGCCGACCATCACCTGGCCGGCCATTTTGCCCAAACCGATCGTGCGCACCGTACGGACGAGTTAGGAACTAGCCTCAAACTGGCTTCAGAAAATCTGCCCAAAAGGCGGCTAGTTGACACACCTACATATCTTACACCGTGGGTGGCCCCCATTTGGGCTCTCGCATTCGTCGTGGCAGTGACCCGATACTCTGGGCGTAGAGGAGGGACTTGTCCCGGCGCATGTGAGTGGCGCATTGTTTAGACTCCGGTACTGGTCTGGATAGCTAGGAGCTCTGTCTGACCTAGCAGGGCGGCCCTTACAAAGACATTGTACGGGGATGTGGCTGCGAGGACAAACTGGGTTCCGGCTGGATCCGGACGTCAGCCCGTCGGCGTATTGCTTGTCGTTCGGGGGGAGGGGGGGGGGAAGGCTAAAAACCAAAAAGGCTAGGGTGCCCACCCCGGGGACTTGTTCCTCTGACGAAAAAGGAAATGTGGTGATGTAGACCACAAGGGGTGTCATAAAGTAAATCACTTCCTCTTAACACGTGTAGTCAGAATCCACAATTTGTGGGTCCTTGATACTAAAATAGAGCTATTGACGACAAAACATGTCCGTTCGTGTCGGTCGATACTGAAAAATTTATTGACAGCAAAAGCGTGTGTACATTCGTGGTCGATGCCAGCGCCTAAACCGTTCAGTCGTTGTTTTTTTGTTTTTTTCTTCGAAAATTGATATTCCCCATGGGAATATGAATCAAAACTGAAGATAGAGATTTTGTCTTCAACAAAACCTGTTCTACAAATCAGCACTTTAAAAAAAGGTCATGTACAATTTTTTGAAAGAATGAGTAGTTTTATTATTATTATTATTATTATTATTATTATTATTATTATTATTATTATTATTATTATTATTATTATTAGTTTTCGCGTAATTTCTGCTTGAAATGAAAGCAATTTATAAACTAGTGGTAATGAAACAGCACATACTTTCTCGTCCTCAGTAACACGTAATATTATTTCTACCGCAATTTCTATCCGAATTATCATATCTCAGTCAGCATCTTTTGTAAAACTCATTACAAATCGTAGAACATAAGTGCGAAAACTAAACATTTTCAAGCAAATATCAACACAAATTCGACAATTAAAACTACATTTCATACAGCTAAATCATGTCACAACAATGAGACGGAATTCACATAGTACTATGCTCGCACTTTTTCTTGACCCTCGAGTACAACTGTAGTACATCTGCAGTCTCGCAGCGCGGAATACTATTGTTGCATTCCAATCTTATATTTCCCGAAAGCTAGCAAATGTAGCACCGGAAATAAGAAATTGCAAAATTACGCTAAACTACTCATTTTTATGAAAATGACCATACCTTTTTTAAAGAACTGATTTTTTAGAATAATTTCATTTAACAAAAATACTATAATTGAAATCGTACTATTCCAATGTTAATTTTTTGTGTATTTGTAACTTTTTGCCCAATAAAACCTAATTGATCTAATTTCAATTGAAGTTGTTATATATATATATATATATATATATATATATATATATATATATATATATTGTGACATACCAATATGTCACTGAATATTGTACAACTTTTATTATAAATGGCGTCAATTAAAGGGGATAAATTATGTGAATATGCTAGCATAGCAACGGTAAGCGAGCCGTCGTCAAGGTCAACATATTCATGCTGTGACAATCGCGGAGACGGCTAGTTAATTCTATATAGAATTCTGGGATTGACCGAAAAAGCAGTGACAGTCGTGAAGACGGCTAGTTCGTTTTGCAAGAAATTTAGAGATTGGCTAGGTACGAAAGTACATCAAATGTTATCTGCAAATAAACAATCGAAATTATGAACCGAGCTTTGCAGGGCTGAAAGAATACGAGAGACATTCATTCTGACTGATGCCGTGCTCATGAACGGATCGTGCTCCAATTAATGTTAGGAGTTTTTTTTTCTTTGGGGACTTGTAAGCATCTACTAGGGAATGTATATTGAGAGAACATCAAAATTGGAACTCTAAGTGTGACAGTGGAGCTTAAAATATTTCATGTGAACGAGTTGGAGGGACATTGAGGGCTTGGGCGAAGTTGTCAGTGATTGGACTGGAATGTTAGCAGCAAATAGTTTATTGATCTGATGAACGGTGATTGAAGTGTGCTTCCGAGAGAAGAAGAGAGAAGATGGTGTCTGGACCTGAGGACGGCGGCGTCGGAGATGGATAAAGATGGTCCAAAGCGCGCGAAGACATAAGGTTGGAACGGTCATGACAAACGTTTAATTTTATATGGGGTAAAGTTATACAATACCAAAATTGTTTTAAATTGTTTAATAAATTTCCATGTTTTTGTGAAATGAATATATGATTTTTCATTGAGCCAATTCTAGCAATGAAGTAGCAAGATTGAAAGATATTTGCTTTTCAGGTTCCTCGACCGAGATTGTTTGAATAAATTGCAGTTTATTTCAATATATATATATATATATATATATATATATATATATATATATATATATAATATACGAGATTGTCACCAATATAAAATTCAGAGAATTTTATTAAAAATAACACTTATTAGCAAAAAGACGCTGGTTATCATGGTACCGGAATGCAAGATATAAACAATTCCATTAGTTCAAAAGCGGATGATAAGTAGCATGAGTTATTGGTAAAAAATAATGTCGTAGATCGCATAATTTTGTTTTAAACAAGGGTGTAAAAGATGAAAAAAGTTGACATGTTGAATAAGGATACAAGAATATTCATTCGAGCTCTCGACACGATAGCGATCGGATCAGGGTGCTAGATATATAGCAGTTTACTTGAACATAGAAAATTTACGCGAGTTCGGATGTAGTGATTGGTCGTTGTTAGTATTCAAAAGATAGAACTCAGAAATTGTTTTATACGAAGTGAACAGTGAATGCCAAAAGTGGGACTTATAAATTTTATTAAGCGGTTAATGATAATTGAACTTAGTCTCCGATGATAGGAACCCGGATCCAAGGCTTATATAATTTTCATGGACGTAAGTTATAACTTGGTGAACTTATATGCTAATATTTTAACAGCACTTAAGATTTTGCTTAGGGAATGAACAATAAGGAGAATTAGAACTTGTAGCAATTCAAGCAGGTGAATGGGGATGGAAAGCCAATGGATAAACTGTGTACAAAGTAGTTTATGAGAAGAAACGACAAGATACGGATTTGGTCGGTAGCAAGAAAGAAGATTGGACGAGGCTCATTGCTGAAGCATACGGGGAGACATCCTTTACCTGGACAGCGCCCAAGATTCTCATGGATAACAGGTTCTATAGCGCTATAGTAAAGGTCATGACCAAAAAGAATGCTATGCTTTATTTTAAAAGAAGTTACTAAAAATTTATAAATAAATTTGTTATTTTCTATTGATGAAATCTGATTATGATTTGCCATCACGTGCAATCCAGTAGGATATTTAAATTTTGCATTTCAGATTCCAGTAATCGCAAGTATTCACAATTATTTCGGTAAAGAACCCGCCGACTGAGTCAGCAACGGAATTATAATTAAATATAATTTGGGAGCTCATTCTCGTAACCATTTCCTGGCGCCCATATATTTCGAATTCACAATTTTGAATTTTCCCCCCTTTTTGAAGATGCAGAGCGTGCGCCGAAAATGGGACTAGCGCCACTTTCTTTACCGTTATTTGCGACAAACGTAAAATAAAAAAAAATTAACAGTTTCTGAGAAATTAATGGTTTTAAAATTTAAAGTTGGCTATGTTTCACGCCAAATAACGCAAAAAATACTCATAGTTTCGAAAAATTGAACACACCTTATTTAAAGATCTATTTTTGATGAACACATTTCATTAAGAAAAGGTTTCATCTTCATAATTGCAATTGTAGCATTGTGGAAAGAGATGGGTGGTCTCTTGCGCATAGAATCCAACCTCAGCCAATGAGCTTCATGCACCAGTATGAAGTACGTCTTCTGCAAATCTTGAAAGACGAGACCTTGTATTGCCGCATTCGTGATAATGTGTGCATGTGGCTACCCACAACTGCTGCACTTTACCGGACACTTACTACAATCACAGTATTATACCATGCTGAAGCATCATTACCACCTGAGAGTTCAATACTAGCTGTTTCTTGCCTCACACAGACAGACATTGTCTTCAACACTCTTAAATATTCATCATTAACTATTATCCTTTGGATGTCACTGTAATTTCATTGCGATTTTGTTTATTATGTGTTAATTTATCTTCAACTCATGCACGTTATTAGTTTAATTACAAGGATGTTATCAGCAATAATTTATGTGTAATCAATTCTTGTTGGCCGAAAAAATCTTCTTACAGGATAGTTGATTTCACATACCCCTTACATTCTACGGTGCTTCTCTACTTTACTTCATTCTTGAAATGGCTTTAAATTATAAAAATTAAATCTTCCGATGCTGCGTCCATTGTCATCCACTAACTCCGCAACATTCGGGGGTCGAACTCTCGATATCCTGTATGGTCCTTCATACAATGCGAAGAATTTCGAAATTTGTTTTGCCTGCACGTCTGACGGTTTTGGTAGACGTAGCATAACTCTTTGCCCTTCAATAAACGTGTATGGAGCATATTTAGTCTGGTCCAACCGCTTTCTTGCTTTACGATGTAACTGTCGCGCAATCTCTTCATCCGTGACTTCGGTAACGGTGATCTCGGGTCTTCGCAGATGTTCTAACACATGCGGCATTCTCCTTTTGAAGTGGGCCTCGTATGGGGTCATGTTAATAGTGTCATGATGTACCGCATTGAGCCACCGGTTGATAAAAGGCACCAGTAAATACCAGTCGGTATGTCGCTGACGACAATATACTCGAAACAGCCTGGATAGTTCTCGCATTACCCTCTCAGATGGATTTGACTGAGGATGTCGAATACTAGATAAGATATGGGTAATATTCTTCTCTTCCATGGCTTGGATCCGATAATCGTTGGTAAATTGCGGTCCACGATCCGACAACAATTTTTCAAAATCCCCTGCGGTTCTAAGGAACTTGTCCAGTTGATGTAAGCAATTTTTTGCGTTCGGTTTGTTGATACAGTAAACTTGGGTGAACTTAGAAAAGACGTCAATACATACGAAAATGTGTTTGTAACCATACTTGGTTTTGGGAAGAGGTCCATAAAGGTCTATTGCTACTAGTTCATTCGTTTTGGATGGTAAAATTGCTGCACGAGCCCCGGCAAAATAGCGATTAGGATATTTGGTGTACTGACAGGTGACCCAAACCGCAATAGTTCTTCTAACTTGTTTTTTGCGTCCCTTCCAGTGGGCGACTTCCGAAATAGCTTTATCAATTTTATCCGCTCCAAAGTGCCCAAGTTTCGTGTGAACAAGCCATATAATTCCGTACGTCAGAATTTTAGGCATCCAGATTCTGTACGTTGGTGGTTCCGATCTTGTCTTGACGAGAACGACGTTTTCCACTAACTTCCATCTATCGCCTTCTCTCGTCCAACGGATCCCATCAGCATCTTCAGGGTCGAGTTCCCCACGCTAAAAATATTTCACCTTCCTAGTTAATTCTTCCTGCTGCTGGTGAATTGCTATCATCTGCCAGTTCAAATGTGGCATTTCTAGGTAATTCAATTGTATGGGCGATGCAAAGAATACGTTTCTCTCTTCTACAGTTTCCTCCGGTCGAAACGTATTTCTGCTAAGTATGTCCGGGAGGTGGTTAAGCTTTCCTGGACAATGTTCTACTGTGAAAGAATATTGTTGGAGGTACAATATCCAACGTAATAATCGGTCATTGTTTGTGTGACAACGGTTTAAAAAAATTAATGCCTTGTGGTCCGTCCTAATTGTGAATTTCCGTGACTGATAAATTCAGTTCGGGTCCTCTGAGTACCCTACTTATAAGAGATACAACCTTCTCTTTACCATTAATGATCTGGCACAAAACAGCTCCAATTCCATGGTCGCTACTGTCCGTTTGTAGTATAAATTCTTTCTCAAAATTGGGGTAAGCAATTACACAAGAATGATAAAAACGAGCCTTTAAATCTTGGAATTGCTTTTCGTGTAGTTTAGTCCACTCCCATGGCTGGTTTTTCCTTAACAATGGTAGAAATTGTACAATAGACATCGAATAATTTGGAATGAACCGACTATAGTAGTTAACACATCCCAGAAATCCTTTCAACTGCTTTCGGTTCTTCGGTGCCTGAATCTTGTCAATTTCTATAATATTTTCAGGTTTCGTACACAAACCTTGAGTAGATAATTGGTAACCTAAAAAGTCCACTTGTTTCCTACAGAAACTAGATTTTTCTACGTTTAACTGGAGGCCGTTATCAATCAAGATCTTAAACAAATTTTCTAAGTGACATAAGTGCTCTTGAAATGTTGCCGCAAACAAGATAATATCATCCACATACACTAATGAGGCATGATACAATTTTTTGTTGATAATATTATCCAAGCATTGGATTAATGCGGCAGCTGAATTCTTTAAACCAAACGGAACTCGCTGATATACATAGCTTATACCCCGGTACACGAAGCCAGTATACTTCTGCGAATCCTTAGCTATAGGAATCTGCCAGTATGATGCTGTGAAATCGGTACTGCTGATCCACCTAACACCTTGAAGCTTCGCTAACATCTCCTCTATCTTGGGAGGTCTATCTCGGTACGGGATCGTTTTCGTATTCAATTTTCGAGCATCTAAACATAGGCGTAAGCTCCCATTCTTCTTTTTTACACTGACTATTGGATTTAAATATGAAGTCCTTTCTTTCTTAATGATTTTATCGTTTAACATGGACTGAATAAGTTCGTCCACTTCTTCCCGATATGCAACTGGTATATGGTAGTTATGCGATGCATATGGCCGTTCATCAGTTAGCTCAATATGAAATTCAAAATCTTTTATGGGCTCTTCACATTTCTCAAAAACTCGTTGATATTTTAATAACAATTTTAACAGTTCTTCCTGTTGTTGTCGGTTTAAGTTCCCATTACTTCTCACAGTATTTTCTAACAAAGTGGGAAGATTGTTGACCTTGATACAGTTCGCATGGTATATTAGATGTTCATCTTCATCAAATGGATGATAGTGAATTATGCCGTTCCTTGGAATTTGCAAACAATTTCTCGCCATGTCAATGATTACTTTATGGTCATAGAGGAAGTCCACTCCCAGGGTCAGTGGGTACAATAACTCCTTCGCTACTATACAGACAGTCTCGTATACCTTCTTTCCTATTGTCAGCTGCAATAATACTTGTCGGTAGATAGGCCGCGACTTCTTCTTATTCGCTCCCATCAGATACGACTTCCGCATAGGGAATTGTGGTATTGCTTCTGCCATCCCTGAAAGTTCATCTAACAAACTTTCCACTATTACCGAGCAAGTGCATCCCGTGTCGACTAATGCTAGGACCTTTTTCCCTTCGCATTCTACTTCTATCAATGGGCATTTGCGTTTCGCAATCTTTACATTCGTAAATAAATCTTTTTGCGTTTCCAAAGCGGAATGTACAACTGCCATGGACCTGAAAGCCACCTCTTCGACATCAATGAAAGAATGGTTTGTTTCGGGGCGACCATTCGAGACAAACCTTATTAGTTTAATTCCGTGATCAATGGGTTAGAATCACGTGACGTCGATGGTCCATACTCATATCTGTCATTGTTTGAATTGATCGTAGTTGAGGTAAAAACTTTGGTTAGTTGACTTCCCGTTTCCGCTGAAGTTTTGCTCTGCTTCGGACGGGTCGAACTAGTCTCTTCATCTCTGTTGTAGCCTTGTCTCTTCCCCTTCTGCTTACTATTATTGCCGTTACTGTGTCCCTCTTGCGCGGTAACTATAATAGCACTTGAAGTGGGTGATGACTTCGCTTTAAATTTTTCTGTCATTTCATATGATGCATCGTACAATCCAAGTTGGCAAATTAGTTTTTCTGAAGACATTGGTAATTGACTCTTCAACAAATTTTGTATGCCTACCGGGAAATGTCTGATCAATAAACATACTATTTCATTCTCTGAAATGGGTGGCGTACATAAACTGAGACCTGCTAGCTTCTCTGTTGCATAATCTTGCATGCTAACCGTCCCCTTTCGCCATGTACTGTACATCAAATTTAACCTAAAGTTAATTTGGGCCTCGTAATTCCAATAGCGATTGAAGAATTTTTCCTTGAATTCTTGAAACGTAGCTGGTAACGGATCTAATGTATCAGCCTACAATTTCGCACTAGATTGTAACATTTGGTAAATGATTCTGACCTTCTTGCTTTCAGGAAAATTGTATAACATAAAGAAATTTTCTACTGTCTTTATAAACATGCAAGGATTTTCTTTTCCTAGCGCACTAAACGTTAAACCAGGAGGAATAGTTATGGTACTTGAATGATGCAAAACAGAAGAAGATGGTAAATTTTCTATCCTCTCCTTTATATCTGCTACTTTCGCTTCTACTTCTTGCTTTGTCTGGTTTAAAATTTGAATTTTCTCACTATTTTCTTGTACGCACGATTTAATCTGTCACATCGTGGCTAATCGCTACTTGATTATTTGAAATAATTTGGATAGCCTTGTTTTGCTCTTCAACCGTCTTCTGTACTTTATTCTCAACTTGAGTAACCTTAGTTTCACTTAAATCTGTCTTTGAATTAAAACTAGAAGTGATCTGTTGGATTTGAACATCAAGGTCCTCCTTAATTTCGGCTTTTAACTGTTCGGATGACCGCGTGTATTTTAATTCTAATGCCTCAGTCCGTTCAATAAGATCTCTAGAAATCTGAGTTAATTTCTCGTCCTGTTCCGCTAACTTAGCTGACATCCGTTCGTTTTGTTCTTCAATTTTAGCTGTAATTTGTTCTGCTAATTGGACTGCAATTTGTTGATTTAATGTGCTGTACGCTGTACGCGCCTCCTGTTCTTCTAGTTTCTTTGTAATCTGCTCGTTTTGTTCAGCTAATTGGACTGCCATTTGGTTTTGTTCAACTAATTGGATTGCCATTTGTTGATTTAATTCAACTATACGCGCCTCCAGTTCTTCTAGTTTCTTTGTAATCTGCCGATTTGATTCATCTAGTTGCGTGGCAAGTTGTTGATTTTGTTAACTTGACTGAATGTTAACTAAATCAAATTTGTGTTCGATTTGAGTCATGAACTGTGCCATGAGCCTAGCCATCATATCATTAGCTCTAAGAATATCTGCTTCCGTCGGAACTTTATCTCTTGAAGTAGATGCTGATTCCGTCGGAGGTTTCGGCGTCGAATGCAAACTACTGTCCTCTCCTAACTGTACTTCAGCCTCTTTCCTAGGTTGTTCTGCTGTTTCACCATAGTTCCGCTTTCCTCCTCACTACTTGACGAGATCTGTTCAAGATTCCTAGCTTTATCAAATTTGTCTGCCATTTTAACCAGTCGTAATCAAAATTCAGATTTACAATGGAACTACTAATGCTACACACCCTAATACTTAACTTCTGTACTCAAGTTCCAAACTAAGTGAAAATTCGTTAACAAATGTTTGGTTTCGTTAATGATCTTAGCCTACGAAATTCTAATGATTTCGAGCCACTCGTTGGAGCGCCAAAATGTAACCGCAATTACTAAAGTAAATCTATCATTTGCTTATTTCGTGACGTGTGGTTACACCGTCACGCAAACCTGGGAATATCTCAATTAACGGATAAACTTCCCTATCGGTAGTGGGTTCGTCTTTGCTAAACTAATGATCAAATAACAAGCAAACACAATTTTATAGTTTTAAATAACAGATAACATGTATTCTAACGAATGAAATTCTCTGTACAATGGAGTTCACATATCCTCCTATGTTCTCACTTTTATGTTAAACTATGGTAGCTAGTTCCCTACCTAAACTGCAGTTTTCACTAAAGCGACAATAACTTTGATCCCCGTTTACAAGAAACAAGCAATAAATACATATGTACACTTCACAAAAATATCACTCATGAGACACACAAATCACAGTTCAAATACTCATCCTGCAAAAAAAAATACATACAAACAATACTCAAAATTCTCTAATACCTTTTAAATCACTAATTACGTTACACTTAATATTCACATTTGACATTCGGCTTCTACGTAGCCTTTCAGTACGAAATTTTGTTTTATAACGTCTGTTAACTGTCTATGGAGTAACACTTTAAAAGAAATACTTGAACGGCTTCCACTCCTGTTCAAAATTTCACACACGCAATTTCCCTTAAATGGTTTGAAACAGTATTAAATCAATTACATGTGAATCTAGATAAATGATTATGTACAAAAAACAACTTTTATCATAAACATAAGGATAACTCTAATCTGCTTCCTCTTACGACTGTAGAAAAGAAATGAATTTACTGGCTAGCAAGACCAATGTTCTATGAAACTTGCCCGATCAACGTCTGTTATTGAGGGAAGCTCACATTGCAACGTTTTAGCTAGGACAGTTATAATTCTATCTTAGAAGTTTTCCAGACTGAAATTTAATGAATGTTCCCTCTGTTTTTATGTGACTCACGACCGGCGAATTCCTCAAGCTGGTCCCGCGCTGTGTAGCTGGCTATCGCGCGACGCTCGCGCCTCAAGGTCGTCGTTCTTCTGCAAGGTCCGTGCGTTGCCTGTCGCGTCGAAATTGGAATATTTCCGAGCGCCGTCTCCTAGTTGTTCAGCGAAGTTTTACCACAGCTTTCGCAGAGGCGATGGTCACATCAGAATGCGAGTCCGAAACTCCAAGTTATGACTTCGTAATAGCAAAAGTCAAGCTAGTTGTTGAATAATCCGTACTTCCAATAATTCTCAAAATTCCATAATAGGATTTCCAAAGTGAAATTCCAAAAATAAAATGAAATAAGATGAAAAATAAAATAAAATAAAATAAAAGCTGTAACAAAGAAAAAAAACATGTCCTATGTTACAATAATCCTCCATTTTCTAGCAACAAGAATGCAGCAACGTGGTTTTACAAATTCATTTCGATCTATTACCACTGTCGTTCTTTCATTCGTTGCATTCTTGTTCAATATTCATTTTAAATTCCATGTAATCTCACGACATTTCACAGTACGTAATTCCATGAAAAATGTTCAGGCATTTACCTTTTATTAAAGCTTTTGCATTCCGGTATCTTCCGCGTGTCCCTCGTCGACTGTGTGGTGTACTTGTAGCCAACCGTTCACCTAGGCGACTCGAACAAGAAAGAGAACGAACTCTTCTGACACTAGTTCACGCCACGTCCTATTTTCACAAAAGTTTCTGATTGGCTATAGTCTGAGTGCGTTCAGAAATCTTTTTCTGGCTGACGCCATCTCTTCGCCACTATAGAATCTACGTGTAGGGCGTAATGTCGGGTATTATCGCTTCTATTTTTTGTTGGTCATAAATGTAGCCGACGACAAGCGGTTACAATACATTTGTGGCGTTTGTTGTCCTGTATCTTTTCATCATTTTAGCCTATCAGTTGACGAAATTGCCAACATTCTTCAGTCAACAATATTCTCAATGCTGACATTGTCACCTCTCTTAAGAATGGCGAATTATCTGATGAAGACAGTGTTGCAGAAGATGAAGCCGACATTGACCGATCATCCAGAAACCAGCTACTAGCAGACGCTGAAGCAATTGTTTCAGTTGTAAGGGAGGGTTACAGGGTCACATCGGAGAAGAAGAAATTACTGAGGCAAGTAATAACGTAAAGGATTCAGATCAAAATCCAGTCTCTAAGCGAGCAAAAGTGTTCCAACCAAAGAACTGGACAAAACAAGACATTCCGATACACCCGAAAAAGAATGGCAGTTGAAGGAATGGCTTCTGTCAAATGATCACACTCCTGTCGAGCTATTTGAACTTTTTTATGACGATCAACTGTTAGAAATGTTCAGAAGATATTCAAATTTCTACGCATTTTAGAAAGGAAATATTCAGTTGAATGTCTCTGTTGAAGAACTCAAGAGTTTTCGGCGCTATATTTCTCGTTCCGGGATACTGTCAAGTACCTATTCTCGACATAGCATCTGAAATTGCTTTATTGTAGCAATCTGGACTTTGCTCCTAGTACATTCTAATAGCGTTTTCCATTCTTTGCACTGAAACTCACCTTAGTGCGTGGCAAAAACGTCATCGCTCCGTAACTGTGCTGCCCCACACGCGTGAAGGGTAGCTACGAATGAAACGGATTCCAGAACTGAGTAAGTGCGTGTGCTACGCAGTGAGATTGTAGATAGCTGTTCTTGGTCTGTCACACTGATGGAACTCGAAAAAAAATTGAATTCTGATCATTGTTATAATTCTTATGACGTCTTTTGATAATTCTTACTTCTTAATTCATAAACTATTAACGTGATTTCCTTATTTAAAAACGACGAAAACTTCAAATGCGTATGTGGCGAAATTTCATTTTTCGTGATTTGCTAGTGATCGATATAGTACACACGATTTTGAATAGAAAGGCTTCTGCAGAATTGTTTGGTAATAGAAAACAATAAAAATATTTGCATGAGCATTTCCGCTGGTTTATGTATAGGCGTGCGAGAAACATTTCTTGGCACATATATTTGAATGATTTTGTAAGGGTTACTACTTCTATTTTCACTTTATTAGCGTTTCGAAATTGAGACATATCTACACTTTGGTTTCCAAATAGCACTGGATATGTTACCATTAAGTTATTCAAGGTTAAATTTTAGGAAAACACAAACTGATTTTCCGAACTTCGCGAGTCACAAAAATTATTTTAAGACATTTCTTGCAAATCATAATATACTTCATCATGCGAAGTATCCCTGCGTGACAATTGCCTTCACAATTTCACCACGAATACAAATCAGCATGGATAACTTCCGGACCTAACCTCACGATGGCCCGGTGCACTGGACTGCACTGACGCGATCGTCATTGCAGTTTAGGGCGCCCCGACTGCGCCATTGTTCCGTGTGATTGAACGAATGGAACACGCGCTTCTTTGCAGTGGTGCGCCTATACTCTTTGGGTGCGCCTTAGCGGTCGAATGGAATAAATCTATAAATCTATAGTGCATCCAAACATTTGATTGCAGTACGGAACCTTATTGCCTTCTCTTTCTATCCAATGTAATTTTACATAAGACTCTTTCTACCGCAAGGTGTGTTGCCAATTCACGAGGCTCGGATAGAGAGACTCGAGCTCGAATATCGTATAGCTCGTCCATCCTGTTTCACGCGCAAATTATTTAACATGTTTACTCAACGATAGCTTGAATTGTGTTGATCTTAAAGAACTGAGTTTTTTACCAAATTATTCCCAGAACTCTTATAAATGTGATGATTATTTTGTAATTGAATTTGATGGTTTAATTTTGAAGAAAATAATAAATGATATCCAAGTGCTTACTTCCAAATTTGACGCCCTTAAATTTTCACTATGCGAGAAAACTTATTATTGAAGAAAAGCACAAACCTCCAGCAGAAGTCTAAATTTTGATATGAGACCAACGACATTTCTATATGAATTATGGTTCTTGAGTTAGACAGTAATAAAAACAATATTTAGTACGCTCGGAACGAACATCTCATGCCGTTCAGTGATTTTGAATACTTCTCAGCGATTCTCAACTGGCAATGCGGAAGGAAAAATAGTCTATTTTTGAATTTCACTTATTAAAAGCAGTGAAATACATATAAACCTATCTAAAAGTGAATTAAAAATTTACAGTCAACAATATTAATGCCAAAGTCATTTAACGAGTAACTGTCTTAAAATGTGCTTTCAAAAGCAAAGATGTGGCGAATTTTTAGCTGGATGTTCCAAAAGAATTTTATGCATTGCCCGCACAAAGCCTTGCAGTATCTGATCTCATCCATGTCATCTCAATTTGTCAATGGGTATTTTACATAAAAAAGTTAATAAATTGGACGCGTAAAATGACTTCAGACTGAAGCAATATTGAGCTTGATATTGATGTCATTAGCGCAAAACAATTCAAGCCTCGTTAGTGTTTGACGAAAAAAGTTTCACCTGAAGTTGCACTGATATTTCAGATTTTAATGGCGTTTTCCATTCGCCGCACTAGTGCGCACTCAGGGCAGTTTTCGTGTTCCATTCGACCGCTAGGGCGCACCAGTGCAAAGAACTGTGTGTTCCATTCGCACATCGACACGGACCCATGGCACACTCGGGGCGCCCTAAACTGCACTGACGATCGCGTCAGTACAGTCCAGTGCACCGGGCCATTGTGAGGTTAGGTGCGGAAGTTATCTATGCTGATTTAGAAATGTGATGGTGAAATTGTGAAGGCAATTGAGGATCTTCTGTCACGCAGGGATACTTCGAGTGATGGAGTATATTATGTTTTGCAAGTAATGTCTTAAAATAATGTTTGTGATTTACAAGAAGTTCGGAAAATCAGATTGTGTTTTCCGAAAATTTAACCTTGAATAACTTCATGTTAACAAATCCAGTGCTATTTAGAAACTAAAGTGTTTTAGGTACCTACGTCTCAATTTCGAAACGCAAATAAAGTGAAAATAAAAATAGTGACCCTTACAAAATCATTCAAATATACATGCCAAGAAATGTTTCTCGCACGCCCATACATATACCAGCGGAAATGTTCATGTTAATATTTTTATTTTCAGTAATCAAACAATTCTACAGAAGCCTTTCGGTTCAAAATCTTGTGTACTATATCGATCACTGACAAATCTCGAAAAATGAAATTACGACTCATACGCATTTCAAGTTTTCGTAGTTTTTAAATAAAGAAATCACACGTTAATAATTTATGAATTAAGAATTACCAAAAGACTTAATAAAAATTATAACGACGATCATAATTCAAAAGTATTATTTTTAGAGTTCCATCAGTGTGACTGACCAAGAACAGCTGTGTATAATTTCACTGCGTAGCACAAAAGCAGACTCAGTTCCGGAATCCGTTTCATTCGTAGCTGCCCTTCACGCGTGTGGGGCAGCACTGTTGCGGAGTGATGACGTTTCTGCCCTCCACTAGGGTGAGTTTCAGTGCAACGAATGGAAAACGCTATAATTCTCATTTAAAAGGTCTGTTTTTTTTACAAATAATTAAATACATCTTTTTTATGAAAAATCTTTAATTTCAAGCTATATTAATTAATATCAAGCTATTTAAAATGTTTTGAAGTTATTTTCGTTCAAGTGGTATGCTATTTTTCTCCAGGATTGTATGTAGTTCACGTAAGATCTGAAGAAAGGTTGAGATCCCCTGCAAAAATCCCGTCTTGCTTATTAATACAAAAGTAGGAAAAATAACTTTGTCCTCCATGACCTTCACACTCACAGACGACTGGCGAAAACCTGGGATGTCGATGTCAGTCGTCCGTGGGAAGGCAGCTCCCTTTTCGCGGGTCATGCGATGTTGGAAGTGAGTGCACCAAACATTCTCAACATTTCGCCAGTTGATAAAACACCATGCAAAACCCACATACTATTCAAATTTTGAAGTGTATGGAATACTAGAATTTTGAGGATTGTTTTAGAGATATTTTGCAACACCTTCCATGACCTCCGAGCTTCCTGCAAAGTTGCATTGGCAGTGCCAGAAACGTGTATCAACCGGTGTCAGATTTCTAGAGCGTTCGTTCTTTCGTGACTGATGGCAAAGGTCATATGTTAGTCTTTTTTTAGTTTGAAGGGCAGAGAAACACGCATTCTCAATAATTCTGCTGAAGTCAGCTGTAAGGATATCGTAAATTAATGCTATTTTTAAGAAAACTGAAAAATAAACTTCGTGCACTTGACGTTACACTATACGTTTTTACACTTTTTTTTATTAGAACCCATTATTATGAAAATGTGTATGGAGACCCTGAGGACGGATCGCGGCGGCGAGCGGTGATTTCCGCACGGGTCATGAAAGGTCTGAATACTAGTCGCGCACTTTTTCTTGATACTCCTCAGCGGGGGGTGCGGGGAGAGGAGGTTTCTGTCTACGTCACAGCAGTGCAGTGCTGTCAACTTCAACGGCGGAAAACTGAGCGTAATAGCACAATTAATAGACTGAGGTAATAGCGTGTCTTGGACTAGATAGCAATGACAAGTAACGAAGAAGGTAGGCAGCACTGCAAACTGAGCCGTGACGTTCCGAGTGGAGCTGGTGTTTTCTACCGGGCCGTGCTATGCTGGGTTGAGAGAGGACTAGGGGGCTCGGGTATCAAGAAAAAGTGTGAGCATAGTACTGTCACAAAACCACTACTTGAAATGCTTCTTAGTACATACTTTTGACCAAAATCACAATAACAATGTTACTGTTGCATCCACTCAGACCGGCGAGAATCCTCTGGCAAAGGCAACAAGATGGAGACAAACAGAAAAACCAAACATAGAAATATATCAACCAAGGTTTGTATCATTTAGTGGCGAATTCTCCGATACACCGCGTATGCCGCCGGTATAACCTCGAAATGCGAAGTATATAAGAAATATTACGTAAGTTTGGTAATCATCTGAAAAGTTATTGAAAGGTTTAAAACAGATGCGAAAAATATAACTGTTTTGCTATCGAGAGCGTTATTTTCCACATCCGTGGGCGCTATGAAGTGCGCTAGAGTGAGAAGTTTCAAACAGTTCTTCAGGCTTTCCAGAGAATTCGCTAGCGCAGGGGAAGGCACCGCACGCCAGCCGCGATAACCCTGGGATCATCATGTTTCAAGGGCGGGGAGAAGGGAGGATGCGCGACTGGACGGTCAGTAGGCAACGCAAAATATTGCGGTGAACAGTCCTTCTCTGGTCGTTCGTAAGTTACGCTTCTCTCAAGTTTTTGTGAAAATGGTGTGTGCTAATGATCCAGAAGATAGTGGTTTGTGTAATTGTCTTATAGAACAATTAAGGCTGGAATTTCATAGTACTGGGATTTCAGAAAAGCTCACAATAAAAGACAATGGTAGAGGTAGCTTCCATAAAGTGTGGTATACTTAAAATAACGTTCAGGATTCGTCACTGGTATCATTGTACAATTAAGTACATGGGAGGCGTTGATCATCACGAAATTACGAATCAATGTTCTTGGAAAGGAGTACTGGCAGCTATTGATGTATCCTATAAATGCGTAAGTAAATATTGTGTGGCTGCTGTACAGATGGACAAATGGAAGTGAGTGTAGTGACTACGAGATGCACCTCAAATCCAGGAGGGGCATCTCAGACAAATCAGAAAAACAATGAAGATATGCCCAATGTTAAAAGAACTCGCCCATGAAACGTGTAAATTTTAATGTGGCACTTCATGCAAAATGCTTTAATTTATTTCATAACACACAATTTTTGGTAAAAATACTTTTTAGAATAGGTCATTGTTTTGTCTTTATGATTTTATAATTTCATGTTTGTATGAATTTTGTTAAATTTTAGTTCATTTAATAACAAATAAGTGAAATATAATGTATCCATTATAAAAGTACATTTTTTACATTTACTAACAATAACTACACGGGATTTTGAAAGAAAAATGTATTTTTCGCCAAGAAAAAAGACGTTACCCCCTCGCTCTCGTCTTCCAAAAATGAAACATGATACTGTGTGAGGTCATTGATCCCAATTCGTTTCTAAATAGATTTAATATGTTAATAAGAACTTAAATATTCTACAAAACATTACAACTTAAAATTTGCAAAATAAAAAAGTTGGGTTCAAATGGGTTAATTCCATTGATTATGCCACCAACACCGTTCATGAACATTGTAATTTCTTTTCCATTTTATTACTTGTGTTACTGTATGTGTATTTACAAAGCATTCATGTTAATATAATCAATGAAGTCCAATTCACCAGACATGACACATCACACGTTTCATTATTCCTTGGTTCCATACAATCTTTGATTTACTGTGCTATTAAGTATTGTTTATATAGTCCGTCATTACCCCACATTACAATAGAGGATTCCTAACCTGCGTAAATTGTAGACAAGTATTTTTCTAATGAATATATTTACTTCTGTAATCTTGTTTATTTTATTGCGACAGTTTTTTGGACCTTAATAAAACAGACTCTCAAGTATTTACTGACAATTTAGTTATTTTTTTGAAGTTTTAACCCTTTGGGGTCTTTTTCAAAAATCTATTGTCCACTGACAACTTTTTATCAAAATGCTGTGTTTCTATGATGTGGTTTCAACCTAGACAATAGATTTTTGAAAAAGACCCCAAATAGGGTCAAAATGTCCAACAAAGAAATTATTTGTTAAAAAATACAACTGAGTATGTTTTATTAAAATCGATAAAAAGTACTTTTCTAGCTCTCAAAGAATTTATGCATGACTGTGCAAATTCACTACTCACTTTCACTAGTCAAATTCACTAGTCCACTGCTCATCCTCTTGCATACATCCTGATTTTCCCTGTTTTTCGAGAAAGTGGCCACCCTGTTTTCAATTTGTTTGCAGCCAATATTTGGTTGTTTGTGATTCTGGACGCATCAACTAATGTGGTCATTAGTCCCATAAGTGTAGTATCTTTTTTTCCTCGGAAGGTGGCAGTGTTCTTTCCATACTGGATGGCGAGATCCGAAGCTGACCTATAGGTCGCACTAACTGTGGAGCTAGCAGGGTTTCCCACAACCAGGTATCTCCCACCAGAGGGGCACCGCCCCAGCTGGGACAAGCTCTAAGCTCCCGACCAGTCTCCCGGCATGTGTGGTAGTGTAGTGCATGTTAGTGTAAGTGTGTGTAAGGGGGGAGGATAGAGCAAGGAAGAGGACGAAAAGATCACGAGCGGTTTGTGGTCTGTTTGTAGGGTAAGGTACTGCTCCGGCATTCTCCTGGTGTTGATCGGAGAAACCATGGAAAACTACCAATCAGAGCAGCCAGCCGTTAGAATTCTCCACAAGACTGACTGAATTCAACCTAGCTGACAAGCTAGTGTCGAAAATCTTGCCACTGTTGGGACTCGAACCTAGGACCTCCAGAACAGAGGCACTGCAGAAACATCAGTTGATGCACTGAGCCACCTCTCCCAGTCCAAATTTTTGGTGATGTGAGTGAAAAACCAATGAGAATTCAAGATTAAAAGTACAGATAGGACATTAACGGTAGCCTCATGAATGAATGTAATACTTAATACTAGTTTTGTCTTCTGAATGTCTAATATAAATAAGTTCACCTTGAAGATAAATAACAAATATCAGTAACTTTTAAAAAGTATCAAAACATTTATTATCTACCTAAACACAATTATCAGTTCGAGGAGGAGCTAAAGATTGATATAATTTGGTTACAGCAGTCTGAACTATTTGTTGAAATGTTTCATCCTCTTCACAAACAACATCCTGGAAAGGAAATAAATAAAAAATGAGATCAGTACATCAAATACAGAATAAGTCCTTTTCTTTTAAACATACAGTCAATTTTGGATATAGTAAACTGAAGTCACAATCCACATACATAACTAATAAGCACAAGATGATTCAGTTATAGTGAACCCTCCATGTTGGTTGTAATGAACAGAAATACAACTTTCAGAGGGGGAATTCTCAGGTCCATGAGTTCATACAACACTAATGGTTGCAGGAAGGGGTTCTCTTGAGATATTTTTGTTACATTTATGGTGAAGCCAGTGTGACACAGGGAATTGCTTTACATAAAGTCAATTCTGGCAAGCCTGAAGCCTTAATGGATGAAGATCACAGTTGAAAACTAGAAAATTCAGATCTAGCTGAGACAATGTAAAAGGGTCTTTTATAATAGAAGAAAAGTGTGATGACAAATAATATACAAAAATGAAGACGGTACTCTAGAGTAAGAGGCAATGAGTGTTAGAGAGTGCAAGAGTGTTAATGAACTAAGATTTTTAGAGTGAGTGTAGAAAATGTAGAAATTTTCTGTAAAATGATAACCCTGGTCATAGTTGAAAAACTAATATCATTTGAGATTATCACATACAGTGAACCAAAAATGTTAGTCCACAGAGGTACACTATAACCAGAGTTGAATGGAACCAACATAAATAAAAATGTACTTCAATATTTTGCACATGTAAAAACAAGTATTTGCAGCATTCATAACTTCATTACGGTAACCAATACCCAGGATGTGTCAAGCTGGCACAACCATTATAGCACAATCACATCAAACCCAAATTCTTACCCTAAAATTATATTTATTACTCTTATTGTTTTTTAAATATATTTGGTTGTGCTGGCATGTCAAGCTGGCACACCAAATTTTAAAAACGGGTACAATTGTTTAAACTATTATGAATACTTAGTACTCAGCACTCATTTATTACCCCAAAATGAAATTTATTACTGTTCCCGTTTATGAAATATAAATTGTTAAAACAGAATCAGTTGTGCGACCATTCCAGACATTCTAGTATGATAATAGACTGACAGGCACAATCATTTAAAACCAAATAGATAATTCAGTACACATTGATTATTAATGTATAGCCCAAAAGGGAAATTAATTACTATTGTTGTTTCTTACATAAATATTGTTAAAAGCAAAATCAGAGTTAACCAACCACGGCACACATTTGAGTATGATAATAGAGAGTACAAATGGGCACAATCAAACAAAACCAAATAGATAATTAAATACTCATTCATTTCTAATTTTTTGCCCAAGAGGAATAATTATTACTGTTGTCATTTACTAAATAAATATTGTTAAAATGGAATCAGAGTTATGCAGTCACGCCAGATATTCAAGTGTGATAATAGAGAGAACGAACGAGCGTTATCAAATAAAACACATAGATAATTAAATACACATTAATAACTAATTTATTACTGTTGTCGTTTAGTTGTAGTTCAATTAAATTATGCCACGAGTAAATAAAAAACTTACTAGATAAGGGAGCCCAGAAAAATAGTTGACCTACTCCCTTCGTTTCAGATGTACATACCAATGCAAAAATCTGCATATTTATAGTGACAACAGCAAAGGTCTTTTTAAATAAAAATTATGTTAAAGAAAATATTATCCTAGTATTTTTCTTTGCATTGCTAAAGATAAATAAAACTTACCAAGTTCAGTAAATCTATATTTGCTTTCTTTCCATCAACTGTTACATATAGCTTTTCTCCTTTAAAGATTTTAGGAACAGATTCTTCTCCAAACATCTCTTGTAACATCTCTATCAGACATTCCTAAAAGAAATATTTTTCATCACAAACATTTGTTTAGGCTTCTATTACTGCGAAAATTGTTATAATCCTTGAAAGTTGAACCTTACTTTGAAATGCATACGATCCATTTTTGCAGGAACAGGAAAAAAAGATGGAGTAGACTCCAACATCTCAGCTTGTAATATTGCAGCAAGTACAGAATCAGCATACATGTCATTTACTGGTGTAGCTAACCACTAAAAGAAAAAATCAATCCCACTTCAAAATAATTCTTCCAATTTTATATTTTAATATGAGAAAGTAACAACTTACATTTTTCTCAACCTACTATAATTTTAGAGAACTTGCAAAATTGATTTCATATTACTGTTACAATTTTAAGACTTATTACAATAGGAATCACTTAACCACGTTCTTGAAATTGTTTCAGAAGATTTTCAGTTTGCCTTTTTTCCCAATTTTAATATTTGCCTTTTTATTTCTCATAATTTCCCACAACCTCCCTCCTGGAAGGGGGTAGGGGGAACAAATGAAAAAGAAAGAATTAATTTTAATTTTTATTGTTAAAATGTAATAGCAATTTGTCATAAATTCTGGTGAAGGAATTGGATATCCTGGTTTTGGAGGTCCCTGTATACTGAAAAAGTGTTGTTGTTGGGTTTGTTTGTTTTTTGTTGTTGTTTTTTTCCCCTCTTTCTTCTTCTTTTTTCAATATGACCGTCTGTCTGTGAACACCACTAGCGCCTAAACAATAGTAGGATTTTTTTGAAAATGGATATTCCCCAGTCAATTTGGCTTGACTAAAAGCACCGCAATTTTGAAAAACATTCTTTAAATTTTGGAGGTACTTCACATGAAGTCCCTGGGACATTTTCAAAGTTTTCTCAAAAATGGCTACAAATTTCTTGTAAGAATAACATGAAACACACTTAAAAGGTGGCCTGAGTCCAATTTTCATTGTGATTTTCATAGTTTGGGCTGCAATAGATGACAGCTGGCAAGAGGATGGGGCAAGACCCTGAAGCTAGCCCACACCAAGGAAATAAAAAAACTTTAAAACAAAGTCTGTGCCATTCTGTAACACCACTAGTTTTGTTATAATGTATTGGAATCACCGCAACATTAAGAACTCAAGTGTACTATTTTATATGCACTGGTAATGCCATTCAATAGTGCCAAAGTATGGTCCTTGCCTGGTGAACCTTAGCACTTGTGTTCAACTCCCAACCTGTTTTCTTTTTTCTTTCCTTTAAACTATTTGTAACAACAGAGCACAATGCACCGAATTCAATGGCAAAGAGCAACATTCATTTAAATGTTTGAATTGTAAACAAAATAAAGAACTGTATTTTTCTCTAACATCTCACCCTTTGTATCATTAAGAGTTTTTTAAGTTACAGATGAAGGGTAGTTCGATAACAGTTTCAATATTTGACAACTGTTACAAAATAAGAGAAAGTAAGAGCTGTTGGAGCACCACTAACTCTATATAAACTTGTATTGCATAACAAGAAAATTATTTTGCATGTTCCAGCATTTTTTTAAGCACATTTGCTTGCATATTTTACAATTTGATTTATAAAGAAGGAACAAAATAATTTTCAAATAAAATTCCTCAAGAAGTTTTATTTATTATGAATTGTAATAAAAATAAGAAAATCCCTAACTTGAGTGTTTTCTGTTGATATCCTCCTAAACTTTCAAGAATAGATTAGTAAAAAGGATTTCTTTTTGCTACTATGGCTCCTAAGTGAATGAAGAACTACAGCTGCAAGGAACTGGATGATTGGCATAGATGTCAAGGCATTTCAATAGGAACATTATCAAAATTCCAATCTTAGTAAAGAATCCTGTTTAACCCAGCAATGGTTGGGTTGGGTACAGGAGACCCACAAGATAACGAATATATCTGCCTCGGTATTTTGGTATAATTGTGATAAAGCTAGTACATTTTCTTGTATTTAGAAGTATTTCATGTACTGAAATAGGTTTCAAACTGTAATATGTAATATAATGTAATTCAGAGAGATAATATCTTCTTCCCCTGATGCCTCTCAGCGTCGGGTTAGCCATTTGATGTACGCCTTTTTGTCTTGGGCCTTGCGCTTCACCTCTCCTAGTGAAGCTTCGCTCCTTTGGCGTATATCCTGTATATAGGTGACCCATGTTTCTCTTGGCCTTCCAGGTGGTCTCTTTCCTTCTGGCCTGGCTTCGATAATTTGTTTCGGTTTTCTATCCTCTGCCATTCTAGCAACATGTCCATATCACTTCCAGAGCCTTGTTTTCCATTTCTTTGAGTAGCAAGGTAACTAGTGAAATAGGTTCCAAACTGTAATATGTAATATAATGTAATCCAGAGAGGTAATGTAATATAATGTATCCAGAAAGTACGTTCTGATTGCATCCTGAGAGGGCACGAGTAGTCTGATAGGAATGTGCATGCATAGGAGTGGAGGGGAGATATGTGGGGCTATTGCTGTGCAGTTTTAGACTTGTAATGGCATTGTTCACCACACAGTGCTACAATAAAATAGATACTCTGATAGTGTCTCTCGCTAACTACAAGGTTCGTGCAGACATCCAATTTTTGCACACTCAGATTACAAACTCCCACAGAGATACATTGCCTATTGTGCCATGTGTATGGACATGACATTGAGCAATAGTGTGGCCAGATGATGGTGCAGGCAATTTGCTAAAGGAGGAACCAATATTCACGATGAAGTTCGTGGAAGCTGGCTTGGTGACACCAGAACTGATGGAAAATGTGCGCAAACAATTTTGCATAACTGGTGCCTAATGATTTCTTAATTCTCTTGTCAATTCCCTGACATGTCTCGCAAGCTGTTGCATGAAATTGCGTCCTGGTGGCTTGATTTTCATAAAGGGTGTGCAACATAACTGACAGATTAACACGAAAGCAAGGTAAGTAATGGCCAGCATTGATATTACTACTGCTGTACGCATAGAAAGTTGACAAGTTTCTTGACCAAGTTGTCACTGAGGATGAAATATGGTGTCACATGCCACATTGGAAACAAAACAATCCGCGCAATCCATGCATTGTCAGCACAGTGCCTGCGACCAAATTCAAGCAGACTATTTCTTAAAAAAATCATGTGCACAGTCTTCTGGAATCGACATGGTGTCCTCCTGTGCAAGTCCTTTCTGCAAGGGGGCACCATAACTACTGATCGGTATTGTCAAACATTGAACAATCTGAGAAGAGTGATCCAATATAAGAATCAAGGGATGTTGACAAGAGGCATAATGCTTGTGCATGACAATGCAAGACCCCATACAGCCAACACCACACGAAATGATTTGAATAAGTTTTGATGGGAGATCTTCAACCATCCATGCTACAGCCCCCACCTTGCACCAACTGGCTTTCATCTCTTCCATCTCATGTTTTCTTGCAGGAAAACGTTTCCTCGACAATGCTGAGGTGCAGACTGAAGTAAGTTCATGGCTCCAGATGTTGGTGGTGGACACTTATGACACAAGCATACAATTGATGGTGCATCGTTACAATAAATGCCTCAACGGTGGTGGCAACTATGTTCAGATGTAGCCAGTGATCTATGTAAATATTCCAGTAAAAATTTCTTACTTAGTAAGGTCTTTGTTTTTCAGTCATTGGAACTTACTTTCTGGATGCTTCTCATATTATGAAATAGTTGAAATGTAAGTAAAGAATCTTAGCAAATGAAGTTCTGCGAAAAAGGATGATGTTGATAAGTCTCATTGTGCTTCCTTCACAAATTTTAGAAACATATTTAGGAAGAAAGAAAAAAAAATTATGTTAACAAAATTGCTTCTATTTATAATATACTAACATAATATTGTTCTCTAACAATTAAATAATCACAAAATTTGCTACATAATTCTTGTTTTCTAATCTGGGTCTTTTGGACCCAATCTATCTGCTCATGATGTATTTTTTCACCCATATCACTCTGAACATTGAAGCTATTAATTTTTTATTCACAAAACATTCGTGACTTTAGGAAGCTTTTCGTATCTGCTTACCTCAAGAGTGATTATTTTGTTATCCAGAGTAAGATCAATACATTGAAAGACTCTCAATTTCTTATCTTCCAACATGTCTACATTTCCACCAATTTGCACTAGCATATGACGCAATACAGCCATTGGACCTGAGTAGTGTACACTTTGGCGCTGCATTACATGACTCATGCTCATATCAGTATACTCTGTAGAAAAAATTGTAATTTAATTTATTGCAATGACAAAACAATGAAGCTTATCACTAAAATGTTCTACCTAGCATTGTAATATAAACGTGCTCTCCTCATAAAAATAAAGAAGATACTATTTTAGTTTCTTTAAATAGTCAAAGAAAAATGAAATAAGCAAAATAAAAATATTACATACTTGAAAGATCACAAGGAGCTAGCATGTGATAATTAAAATTTCTCTTCACAAGCACTCCAGACAACCTATGGCCGGGCTTGGGCTTCTCCATGGCCAGTGTGCCCATGACCTTTGCTGTCTTTTCTCCTCTGAAGTACAGCTCCACAGCCACTGTGTTGCGAGGATTATGTAATTCCATTCTCGTGTTGGGGTCATCTTCATACTCCCTGGTTAAAGCTGCTTTTAAGCGACTCATTTCATTTTGTTCCCCATGAACCAATACCTGAAATTTTAAAAAAATGAGGATTTTGGTATTTTAGGTTGAATTCTGTCACTATCTAGAGGAGAGAATTCTAGCAGTGGTCCGTTTGTTAGGGTACTGCTCCCGCATTCACCTGTTGTTGATCAGAGAAATCATGGAAAACTATCGAACAAAGCAGCCAGCCGCTAGAATTCTCCTCTAGATAGTGACTGAATTTGTCCTAGCTGGAAAACTAGTGTAGAAAATTCTGCCATCATCAAGACTCGAACCTAGGATAGTTATCAAGGAATTTGTTATTTTTCTTTATTTTTTATTCCAAGAGCTGAATATCTTTCTGTTGGTTCCATAAAGTGATTTAACAATTACATTTTGCACTTTGAGGCACCCTCTCTTGAGGTCTATGTTTCATTTGGCACCGTTCAGAGGTAGCAGTCATTTAACTAAGTCTCTAACGTCCTTTACTCCTAAATTCTTTGTTATGACTGAGTTATGCACTGTGCGATGTTCATTTGTCTGTAGACGCAGTAACGAAATGCAGGGTACTGAAATTAACCATTAAAGACCATGCTTATAAAAGTGAACTGGTAATTATGCAGTGGATAGACTCAAGGTCATAAACACGAGGGCCAAAGACCCAAGCCTCGCCGTGACTTGGATCCGGGTGAGCGAAGCGAGAAAACTTGCCTTTGAAAGTAATTCAGCATTAAAATGTGGCAGGAACAAAGTGTATGTGAATATGGGGTATGGACGAGCATGGGCCCTATCCATTCCTGTTTCATATTTCTTCCATTTAGGTTGGCAGTATGATTACAACAAGTGGTGGGGATGATGTCAGCGAGCAAATGCTCATCGCACTCAGCTCTTAACCAAGTCTGCACTAGTATCCCCTGAAGATTTTTCAAACAAGGCCATTAGGTGAAGTTTTGAAAACCAAAAGAGTATGCTAATAAGGTGTTACAATAAACAATATCATGTGTTTTATCCACTTTACTTTTGTTTAAATTTAGCTATTCATCCTCTGAAAGATGACAGAACAATGTTGATAGTTAACAGGAAGATGGATTCGTAGAAAACTTGTGAAATCATAATGCTCATTATGAAACTAGTTGTTAACAGTTGACCGTGCATTATTATGACACTTAACACCATAATACAATGGTGTTTTCTAACTTCTCATCAAAGTATTATTACAAAAAATAAATAATACATACTACGTGTGGTGGCTTCAAGATTCGAATGAATTCACTCGTTTGTTGGTAATCTGTATGCGCCGAGAAAGATATATAATCTACTGACATCTTTAAAGGTAATTTCTGTCCTGACATAGTAGTTATTTCTTCAGGTTCAGAAAGGATTGTTTTTGCAAGCGTCCCTTCCACACAGTATCCAGCAATTATGACACCATTTTTGGAATCAGTGCACCAAGACTCAAAAAGTTCTCTTGATAAACCACTCTGCATCATACCAGGGGAAGCCATTACAACACAAGGCCCAATATCTTCAAAATGATCAATACCCTGCAAATAAAAGAGAAAATTATTCAGTAAAAAAATCACATTAACAATTAAAACTCATAAAAGTAATTAGTTGAAGTGAAAGTAATGATACCTTCAAATTTGAAATATGTTGGAAAACAAATGGATTGTTGTTTATGGCAATTTGACGTCTAATTTTGTCATTCATTGCATTAATGTATGTCTGGTACACAGCCATACACTTTTTGGCTAATGATGAAGCATAATATATTGGAATGTCATGCAGTTCTGGATGTTGGCTCCAATATTCCTCTAATAATACATTACAAAAATAAATATACTTGATTTAGAACATAAAGCAGCAATTAAATGTTCCATTTAAAAGAAAGGGGAGCAAAAAACAACGTAATATACCTTAAAACAAAAATCTACTAACCCAGAATTAAAAGTAATTCTTGAGCTCGTCCCAAAGCAAACACTGGAATTAAGCATCTTCCTCCACGATTAACAATATCGTGAACAAGAGCTGTAAATCTTCCTTCACGTTCTTCTCTTTTCTCATGAATGTGTGTTCCATAAGTAGATTCCTGCATTGTATTTATATTTTTGATACATAGTATGTTGGAACATTTTCCCATTACATTGTAAAAATCATATACTCCATCAATCATATTAACTTACTGTAATAAGAACATCAGGATGAATATTCGGTATTTCTGCTGCCATAAGATGTCTGTCTTCTTGACGTGAAAAATCTCCAGTATATAAAATCTAAAATGAATATTACATAAATTCTTCAATACTATTGAAGTTATAATTATGTTTAGAATTGCAAAACAATTTTTACCTTCACGCCTGCGATTTCTATCATAAACATAGCAGCTCCTAAAACATGTCCAGCAATGTAAGCCCAAAATTTGATACCAAAGACATCCTTCTCTTCATGAAAATTGATGGTTTCAATCTTGTCCATGCTTGCTTCCAAATCTGCTTCAGTGTAAAGCATTTGTTCTGTGGCAATATTACTAAAATAATTCAAAAGACAGATATAAGATATACTTAAACCATAAAACAGTAAAATTCAATGCACCAGGGAGACATGTTACAATCTTGCACGTTTAAGTGTCCTTGTTTATAATTCTGACACATAGTAATTCAGATTAGTTCCCTGTTTATATGGTCATCTAAATTATTTCAAATACAAATAATGAACACTTCTATTTGAAAGAAGAGCCTTTAAAATCACTGCACTGCTTTAAACAGTTTTTACCTCACTTTGATGTAATCTGAAAGGAGCCACCTATATATTGCTTTTGTTGCATGAGTCATAAAACATCTTCCTTTAAAACTTGTCTTGAGCAGGAACCATGGTAAAGCTCCACAGTGGTCCAAATGAAAGCTATAAATAATAAATATTGGTCTTCAAATACAACTTGAAAAATATCTAAAAAATTAATTTACATTATCAAAACTTACTGCGATATTAACAAAAGATCTATTTCATCAGCTTCAACAAGATCGACAAATGGAAGTGCATCCATTCCTGAGAGACCGGGATGGATTCCACAATCTAACTGTTAAAAATTAACAAAATAAGTAAAACAAACACAAGTCAATTAAAGTAATTTTACCCTCAAAATTATTTAAAGAAACTTATTAAGTGCATGCTGACATGGTATGCAATTCTATGTGGTTCTCAAATCACAAGTTTTGTAATGGTTTCTGAATACTACAGAAAATATTTATTAGAAATAGAACTGATCAATTCTTGACACACTTATTTAAACATTTTGGTAATTTTTTTATGTCTTAAAGAATGAGAAAGAAAATTACCATTATTTTTTTCCCTTTAAATTCCAACATAATACATGATCGACCGACTTCTTGACCAGCACCTCTGAAAATTTCAAGAAAAAATATAAAGAATAATTTTTTTGATTAAATTTATTGATCAATACAGGAAAAAATTAAATCCTCACAGAGGTCTAATGAGAAGGAGATCGCTTTCTTCTGCCGGAACCTGCGAGTCCGGTTTTCTTTTTGCAGCCATTGCAGTTACTTCAAGAGTTCAGTATTTTATTTCCTACATAATACACTGTAACACAATTACTCCGAAACCACGCAACGCTCTCGGTAAGTTACACGAAATATCGTAACTTTCTTCACAATCGGCGAAGTAACCTAAATCTCGCCGCGTACTTGTTCTCCGTATGTCTTCTGTTCGGTTTGAAACAAAGAGTATATCTCAGAGATGGCACTCAATGTTAAACGGAGAAGCCTTATTTGCCAACTTCCGGTGCCGCCATATGCAACTGTACTAATTTCTATTGGGCAAATGAACAGCCAATAGCGTAGAAGTAACCGAAAAATTTGAAAAAAACAGTTACGCGGAAAGTTTAAAATTTTCTCCATATTCACTCCATATAATTTTCAAAATCACTCCCTATATTTTCAACCTTAACTATTCAAAAAATAAAAAAAAAATAATTGTAAGGATTTTATGGACGTAAAATCAAATTAGAGCAGTAAAATCTAGTATTTATTGAACATATTGACAATATTACAATTTTATAATTTCAATAGCATTAACAATTTTGTTATACATAAGGCAATAAACACAGACTAGTACACAAGTTCAAATGTAACTTTTCTTGTTTCTTCTTAATAAAATTTCCAATAATTACTTTTTATAGACAGTCACAAATCCATTTATTAAAACAAAATGATTTTTACATTACAATAGTATCTTGTAATGTAAGAAACAGCATTTTATTAAGAAAAAACTTATTAACAGACAGCCTGTTTCATTTTTGTAACTTTACTTAGAGACATACCAAATTAATGTCAATACTATGGAATACTATTTTATTACAGAGCACTTTATATGAACAGTGCTTAAAAGAAATGAAAACATTTTCGCACCTTTGCTCAGGTAAAACAAATCGTTACGATACAATTGGTAAAAGTGCCATTTTATTTTTTGAGTAGGAAAGATGGTGACCAGAGGCCAATAGGTGAAGTGCCCCAATCTTATAAGCAAAATGAAATCGCTTTCACTGTGAGTCTTAAATCAGTATTACTGCCTTTCATTTCAATTCAAAAATATAAATTACCTAATTATGTAGTTACACTAGTGCTAAAAATTAAACTTTTAGCATATTGTCCAAACCTCAAACGTAACTGCACTTACTGCTTTAGATATAATAAAAATAACAAACATTCTATTTTTGTTATCTACATTTCCTTACAAGGTTTAACAATCTATCTTTCCAGTTCCAGTTTCAATTTTATTGAGATGCATTGTAATGTCTCCCATGTCTCTCATGATTTTCTCCCCCATACATCACATACAGTTTTTGACTGTTTTTGAATAAATAAATATATGTCACATGCATTATAACATCCCATTTTTTAACCAATGAGTGAAATTTCCCATTGTCCAGCTCTGATCCAAAATGTTCATTATAACAGAATACTGCATTTAAAACTACAGCTCAGGTGTTTATGACATACAGATGGTGAAAATAAGGATGCACTTACAATTTAACATTTATGAGAACGTAACTAAAAATATGACTTGGAAAACTATATTTTTTACAATACCCCATCAGAGGTACAAGTATTGTTTCTTTGGTTGTAATCTATTAAATGAGATCTTTTTGGACCCTCTATTACATTTTTTGTGGTTTTGTTGTTTGGTTACAAAGAGTGGAATGTAACTGTTCCACAATACTTATGATCAAAAATTTAATTCTGGAAATTGATTGTCAATGTGCAATAATTTGATTGCACCAGGAACTGAGCCTGGGACAGATATTCAAACAACTGAGCTGTGGAATTAAACACTGCATTCATTACTCATGACAATTCACAATCTAATAGAGATCAGCATTCACATTCAGAATGTAATTGGCATGAGGATGAACAAAATACAATGATACACACATTACAGAATAAAAATTGAATCAAGACAGTTTGTCATGAGAAACAATTATTGCCAGAACAGTATAACATGACATATGCAACTTATATCAATACCAATAATACAAATTAATTATACTAATACTAAAAATATATCACAGACCAGATACTAAGCATTAAACAAATCCTAAAAATGCATAAAAATAGTCTCTGAAACAGGGACACAAAGTTTTTGTATTCCTAATTTCTCAATAAAGTGTCTTAACATAGCAAAAAAGACATTCCAAATTTGGGAAAATGACTATCTTTTACAGAATGAATTTCATCTTAAAATTTAATTTAATGTAATTAGAATTTCCTAATCAGATTTGGGAAATATAGTTTATGTAATGGATCTGTATCCAATGACACAATACACACTATCTTAAAATGCTCAATACTTGTACCATTACAAACTTAGCATAGAGGTATGTTCGCAGATTTTGTGCAGAATGAAGAAAGTCATTCACTGCACATAACAATAATTCTTTAAAATGATCTCCCTGAGTTCTCAAAGAGAACAAATTTAAAAAGAAAATCTTCTTTCCATGTTAATCGACCTTATTGGGGTATAATTTTAACATTAAAAATATTAGATCAACATTGTTTTCACTCATATGAATCTGTACCATGGTTTTTAACTGCAAAATATACAGATTATCTGCAATAACTTTTCACACATTTCATACCAGTGTGTCTGCAATACCAATCTCATGATATCTCTAATAATAAAATAAAGCAAATTTGAGTGGACCAAATATGTGCGTAGTCAGAAAAATCTGCTGATGAGAAACACTTTATTCACATTATTTTACTATTTTATGGCAATACATATTGCCCACAAATTGTTGTCTGAACAAATAAATTATACGTATTTCTATTGAAAAGAAGTCTCACCGAGAGTAACATCCACTGAAATTTCTGGATTTCGAATCTGGACATCTGAAACCGGAAATATACATTAGAGAATCACTTTACGACACAATACTGAAACGCCTAAATGCATATTGAAGAAAATGAACTTACTTCTTTCAACTGGAACGCTTGCATCGAAATCCCGCAAGGCTTCCTCGCAAAGGGGATTTCGCGGTTCCGAAAATTTTATTGGAACAGCATTCATACGTCCTATAATTCGCAGATAAATGCTGTTCCACAAAATGTTCTTTACAAACAAATCTGGTTGTTGTCAATCTCTTCCAAGAACATTTGGCAAGAGCTGGGTCCCCAATTGCTTTTAACCATTCTCAGCATCTAAATCATAAATATATTTATTTTACTGACACAATCAACAAAATAATAATAAAAAATCAGTGTTAATCAACAAACTACATGCTTAGAAACGTAAGATACGAAAAATGTTACTCACTTTTTAACGTTTTTCGGAAATCCAAATAGCCGCGTTGTAACGGCTAATTTTGGTTTCGAATTGGTGCAATTGGGCACCCAGCATCTTCGCGTAGATTTCGACATTACAAAAACGCAGATATCTTCCCAGACTCGAAATCACCTGTCGCTAGCAACAGCAGCACACAGATATACTCTGAATTTATTGCACACAGCAAACGCTCGCCAGGGCAGATGCAAGCTCATCCAACGCCTCAGAGACAAACGCCTTTGAATCAACCACCTCAGTCACGCCAAACTCTCAAAATGAATAGTTCACAGATTCACCGTCAGAGCGCGTTGGTGAAAATACAGTTGCATGTGGCGTCGGGCTGAAATTCAAATAACGACTTCTACCGGCCTATCTAGTGACATAGGACTGGGTTTGAAATGTCGATTGCGCGTGTCGTTACTCACATTTCTTCAGCGAACTTTGAGTGGTGGCAACATGATCGGCGGGAAGCTTGAATCAGGGAGCAATATATTATCTCCTAAGGTTGAGTAAATGTAACCATTTACTTTAGTAAATGTAACCATTTACTTTAGTAAATGTAACCATTTACTCATCTAGAGAATATTAAGAACGGACTTCTTAACTATGCAACTTGTTCTGTCCCATGTTGAAACAGAACAGTATTGAAAGGCCATAAGGGAGTTTCATTTGTGTGTTTTTGCACAATATGTAAAAGAGCCCAATCATATATTTAATTTTCAAGATACTAAGTTTATTAATGAAGAGAAAAACTAATAAAGATATTGATCTAAGAAATGTATGTCATTAATTGAAATAATAGTCAATAAAAAACAAATACTGATAATAATATTTACGTAAGGTCTGCTTCAATTAAATAAAGATAACCTTATAAATTGCTGTGATTTGTAGTGTAATTGCATTAGATATTGTTACTTGTATTACATTATTGACTAGACATCATTAACCATTTCACCTAGGTATTTGTTAAAACAAAGTCTGTTTTAAGATGTTGTAGAGTGGTGATGTAGTTCTGCAGTTCACTCACAGTTCCATGTACAGAGCGTCATTCTACTGGCCATCTACTTGTGGTTGTGAAGAGTGGTGGCTCCTTGGAGTAGGCACTGCCTACCCTGATGAATATGTACTAATATATTACATTTCATAATAATTTTAAAAATATTCTTACAATTTTACTGTGGGTGTAAGTATTATTCATTTGGAAATGTATAATGAACATTTAATTATTGTGGCACAAGCCAAACTTCCATTTCAAGCATTTTGTGCATTTTGTAACAACCATACGATCTGTCTCATCTCTTCCTGTAGAGACATGATACTCGCTAACATGCACTTGCATTTCTCAGGGAAGGCACGCCCAGGTGCTGCTTCGCTTCGCACTGTATTCTGAGAAAAGGCCCTGAAGTGAGTGTAGAACACAAGCATGTTTGATGCATGTGCATTGTGCATAGGACAGCAAATTTTCTAGCTGCCTGCTTGCAAGGAAGACTTCAACTTCCACTCAAATGCAAGCTGTGTAGCATGTGTGTTTACTGTTTAGTTGAGGAGCTGCCAAGCAGAAAAAGAGATTATTGTTTAGGAAGTTTATTTTTAATTTTTATATTAGTATGCTGCAAATTCTTAGCGTTACTTGATTTTTTTATATTTAAATCTGATGTTACGTTAATATTATAACAGGCTCAGAGAATGAATTACTACGTACTAGTACACCATTTGCTTAATGATAAAGAAAAGAGACAATTTTGGACAATGGTCGATCTACTCCAGTGTTGTACATCATAAGGCGAGAAAAATGCAATAAAATTCAATCCTTCGTGGTATGATTCACACAAATGATCAACACGTAGTGAAGTTCGAACTGAGCTTTATCATTAACCATCTCTTTTATTGTCAATTAAGGAGACTACTTGGAATGGAAATGGATATTTTGATATAAAATAATTCTCAAAATCTATACAAAAACATGAAATGTCAAAAGAACTCATAAGTAATTCAATGAAACTTAAATGCCTGGAAAAAAAATTTGATTCAATTCTTAATTATTGTCTCAGCAATATAAACTCTCAACACTTTTTTATAACTGAAAATTTTGAAATCACGACTGTATGTGCTTCATGAAAATAATTCTTTTGAATGTAATGGTATCAGTGAGACAATTGTTATGAATAAATTGAATAAAATTACAAAAAAATTGGATTAAGGTGGGTATGGCCCCTCATGCCCTCTTCCTGTGATCTGCCACTGTTCCGTAATCTGTTTTGCCTACCCTGAACAGTAGTTCACGAGCCACCACTGTTGTGAAGTTCATACATCATAATTGAATTGATCAAAGCAGATATGTTAATATATTCATAACATACAAATATCACTAAAAGTTGTCAGAATAATCTTCACAACACTTTTACTAGAAGAGAATTTGTGTAAATGAAAAATAATTCTAGCTTTCATTTCTACAACTACATATTCAATTTATTCACAATTCATTAACTCAACATGTTAAATACATTGTAATTGTAAAGAAATACTTGTATCACAAATTGAATTATCTGTAAAGCAAAATTACCAGTAGTAACCAACTCATCTGTACTTAGGGTCCCCTAGGTAAGACTGTTTGTGTCACTTGTGATACACAAGTATTGTACAGAATGTTAGTACTTTGTTCTGACCTATCTGGTCAAGAAATATATCCCACAGGTCTAGAACTTAGAGGAAAAACTTCAATTCTTGATTTTATACTCAGGAAATATAATTTTCAAGAATCAGTCACAAACAAAGTTATAATTGTTTTTAAATTACTAGAGAACAGAACATTTAATGTTCTAAAATATTTTTCTCAGCCTCTTACCAAAAAATTTTGTTCATTCACAATCCTTGAAATGAAAGTCTTAATGTAAAAACATTTTCAGAGATAGAATATGATGCACAAAAATAGTAGTTTTTTGCTGATGTCTTAGGTTGTATAAAATACTTTTTCATGGTCTATGTTTCATTGTAAGGAAGTTTTGTATAAATGTTATCCAAGAAGTTAAGCTTCTTAATCATCACAGCTTACTTCAACAAGGCAACACTTGCCTTCATTTTACAATAAAAAAATCTATTAGTACTTACTTTATTGACCTTTTCCCAGCACTTAAGTACATGCATTACTGCCTGAGGTCAGCTGAAAACTGCGATGCTGAAACACTGTGATGTAGGAGTAATGATGTTTGAGATGTCTAGTGACAAAGTTCCATACACTTGGTGTCAAGCTCACAGGCTATGTAGAAATAGATGTATAACTCAACAATAGATCCAGAAATAGGATCTCATGAAAACTAGGAGCATGTTTATTAGAAGAGGAAGTCTCTCTCAAGGCAAAGTAGGCACAAAATATACGTAATCATAGTATAAATGATTGATGTTTCTGGACACATCAACTGCTATGATCATTAGTCTCAGTAGTGAAATGAATGTTTTTGCCCCGGGAGGTGGCAGTAAATCCTTCCCTGCTAGATGGTGAGATTGTGCATGATCAATGGTCAGTTTGTTAGGGGACTGGTATGACATTCGCCTGGTTTATAATATGCCTGATCCATGGCAAACTACCAATCAGAGCAGCTACCCAATAGATTTCTCCTCCAGACTGAATTCGACCCAGCTAAAAAAATAGTATCAAAAAACCATTACTCAAAAATCCTTGGACCTCCCAAACGGAGTTACTGCAAAGATAGCAGCAATGCTGGTTTGAACTAAACTCAACCACTACATGATCGTAAAATCGGATGCCAATGTTGCACATATTTTTTTTTCCCAGCTCTCTCTCTTAATCAGAACATACCACAAACTCATGAGAAAGTATCAGATCATGAACAACTGAATTTACAGGCATATTCTATTCTAATATATGACCATTATTAGTTACTATATTTGAAATAGTTACTACTAGTCACCTGCAGCAGTTTAAATTCTGCAAAACAAAATCGCACTTTTACAAGATTTTCCAGAAGTAGCATGTCCACTGCTCAAGAACAAATAAAACACTCTCGTATAGCAGACAAAAAGTTAAATATTTTAATAAAATCTTCATGAATACTACAATAACATTCTGCAGTGAACAAACCTAACTACTCTTCACAAACCAAGAATATGAAAAAAGTTGTTCCTAAACACAACTCACATATAGCAAATATTTAAGAAATAGCTTATTTCTTGGAGCCTTGCTGTCACAGGGCATCAGCCGTGTTGTAAGCAGGGACTCGATGAGTAAGAGAATTCAGTCAGTATGTGCATTATAAGAATAGGTAAAATAATACAATCAAATATTTGCATTTTTCAGTCAAAATAAAAACTGTTTCATGGTTTTTGGATTTTTCCTGAGACCCTGGATAATTAACAAAAAAAGTGGACTCCCCTCACATGGCCAAATAACTGGAGAGTATTCTTTAAATTTCTGTGCATTGGAACTTGGTTACATAGCTTACAAATACAAGATAACACATTGTATCAAATACATCATCAAACTAGTTGATTAATTGGAGATAATAATTGAAAATGCAAAAACATATTAGTTAAATCTCTTTTGGAATTAAAATAATTTAATTATTTCCTCTTTACTTGACCAATATAGGCTTCAGTGTCTGTCTGGCGCCATCAATTTGTGTGCACTTTATGGGTGCTGTTTTTTAACATTTCAAAAAGGATTTGATTTCTTATTTGTATGCTTGGATGTGGATATTCCACAAGCCACCATAACAATCATCCAAACATACTAAGGTTGACAATGATATTGAAAAGACCTAACAGTGCCTGAGAAAATAAAACAATAAAAAGAAAAACCTTTTCTCATACAAGTATTAGAAAATATAATAAAATAACGGTTGTTCTACCCAATACTTTCTCACATTCTCTGCCACAAATAGAACACACAAATGAACAGTAATCACAAATTATTATTTGATTTTGTACTATATTCAAATAAAACTTTATTGATGGCATTCATTTAACACTGCAAAATATATTATCTTACACACAGATTATCACCATGACAAATTCACCTTGTCTTTCATTTATTCACATCTCACATTCACGTTAGTATGGAGCTCTTCAATTTGGCAGGTTAGCACATCCAACTTTGGCTCAATTCAACATATTCAAAGTAGCACCAGTAATGACCATTAAAATCTCATTAAGTCTGTCTGTATTACAGATTCCAGTAATTCACAGAATGCAAAAAATTACACTACCAATCATCTTGTGGTAATTTGTAAGTCCAGTTGTCACTTTTTATTACTTCAATACCAGCTCCAAAATGGGGGATCACATAATGAGAACCATCTGCAGGGCCAACTACTTGAGTGGCAATTAAAATAATATCTACAAGTTGTCCAAGAAACATGAATCCCAAAGTACAAAATTTAAAGAGACCAATAGCTGGATACCCTAAGTAGAAACGATCTGCACCAAACATTCCCAAAAAGATGGAGAGAAGCATAGCTGTTTCAAAAGAATATCCATTCCTGAAAAACACAAACAAAAAAATAGCAAAAGAAATAAAATATAAATAAAACAACACAAACATCACTTACGTCCATTTACAGGGAATGTCTCGTTTAAAAGTATTGTTGTTAGTCTCAGTGCAGTTTATACCAACGGATGCTAAACAGAGAACTGCAAAAAAGACATAGTTAAAATGTTAAAGTCATTGGTGGGAAATAAGACATGAAATCTGATATATAGATATATCTATTTAACTTTTTACCTTTTGCTTTGTTTTCCTTAGTACAACCTCTGGGTTGCTGAGTTTGAGGATCAATATAATCATTTATGATATCAGGATGAGGACATTTGTACTGTCCCATCCTTAAAGTACTACAATCAACATAATACTGTTCATCACATTTTGCACATTCAGCAACCAATAAAACAAACACTAATTCAATGCACAAATGACCCAACGTCGTCATGTTACACCATAACATAAATACATATGTGACTTAAGCGACAGTACTGTCTCTGGGTTTGGGGAATGAAATAAAAATCAAAACAATGCAACTTAACCTACGAACAATTCCGTACAACCAACATTATAAATCACCAGTAGCAATACATATAATGATGAAAGACAAGAACTGGCAGTTCGCTGAAATTTCACTGTTCGCGAACGAAAACATAAATGAAGGGCCGTATCAACTCAGTCAACATCGCTGAAAACTCTCTTGGTGGTTCAACACCGCGCCTCACTGTTCGTTGGCCACTTATGGCTGCTTCTGACCACCCCTGACAGAGAGTATATACTGACCCCTGATTTCTGGCATGAACTCTCCTGTGCGTTCTGTGCCATTTTGGCCACAGCTGGGCACTGCAGTGTCGGAAACTTAACGCCCATTGACTCAGTGATGCAAAATCATTGCATCAGCCTGTTGCCAACGTGATCACAGTACGTTATACTGTGACAACGAGATAGAAATTCAAGCTCGTTGTACTGTGACGTGTTGAGATAGGCCACAGTGGGGGCGAGCCCTGGACGTTTCTTATGAGATTTAAGCGGCCTACGGCGTGGGTCATAGATAACACATTAACAGTATTCATCCATGGTGTGGCGCTCTTTCGCCATGGTGTTCGTTATTTTCGTGTTTTTTTTATGCGTTTCAGGTGACCTTACGCCGTCCGCGATTGCGAGCGGCGCCGCGGCCTCTGTTATGTGTGTTGCGTTGCTCTTTGGTTGCAGGCGCGGTAACAGCGTAGCGCGCAGTTGCTGTTTCCGGAAGAAAGTGAAGTTTAGGAAAGATAATTTAGAAGTTTAGTAGAAAATTTTTGTAGACTGAGGAAGTTTTTTATTAATGTTTGCGGATAATCCGCGCCGGGGTTTTAATTTTTATGGTGGACTAAGGAAGCGTACGCCAGTCGGTAGTTTTTTGCAGCCGTTGTCGAATTGCTTTGAAAAGTATTGTAGATAGTTTTGGAAAAGTGGGAATGTAGAGTTATTATTAAAATATTATTGATGTCTTTTGTGGACGTTTCGTATAGGTATTTTTGAATGTTGGTGAGCTTGTTGTTTTTAAGAACGTTGCTGTAGGCCGATTTCGGGGCAACAGGCGACACGAATGAATCTATTTTCTGAAGTTTGAGCAGGTTTCATTTATTTGCACTTGCCCATGCTTCGCAGGCATACGTTTCTGCGCTCCGTATGTATGCCGTATATAAAAGGATTTTGGTCTTGTTTCTGAGATTTTTGGCTCGTAGAAGCGGGTCAATTCTAGCTATCCGCGAACCTATGTTTCTTGTTACAGTTTTACAACGCTCCGCCTAAGTTAACTTTTCGTCGAAAGTTTAGTTTAGTTTAGCCTTATTTTAAATGGCGAGACTCGGGCCGTCAGGCCCGCTCTTCCCTCTAACCACGCAAATTTCGATACGCTCCTTTCACCATCTAGCGGAGAAAGGAGGTATTATCTTGGGTGGCGAAACTGGCGGATCTCAATTTTGCTAATAGACTTCTTTTAGGCTTGATGATATTTTACATGCAGTAAATCTACTACATGGGACAGCCGGCTTTACTTCCCCTCCGAAGGAAGGCGTACGAGGGATTTTTTCGCCCTTAAAAACCCACGTCTTCAATCGGGTTTGAACTCGCAAACTCGGGTACAACAGTCCGGTACGCTGACCGTTATACCACCGAATCCGCTAAAGTAACTCCTAGGTATTTAATGTGAGCTCGCCACGGTATTATGAACCAGTTCATTTCAATCGGGAGGGGCTTATCTTTCCGACTCTACGTGAAAATTATTGCTTGACCGTTTTCTAAGTTTATTGTGAGCCCGTTTAAAGAGCACCAATGATATAGAAAATTTGCGGCAAATTGTTGTCGTTTAATTGCATGTGGGAGTTGTCCAGCTTTAGAAGTAAAGGCCACGTCGTCGGCGTATAAGAATATTCGCTGACTAGCGGGAAAGTGGATAGGTCGTAAATGAATAATGTAAAGAGAATAGGGGAGAGCACGGCTCCTTGTTGGACGCCGGCGAGAATCTGTTTTTTATTTGAAACGTGGGGTTGATAACGAATTTAAAACGCTCTGTTGAGAAGATATCTTTTAAAAAGATTAAGGTATAGGTAGATTGGAAGGAGATTTTTACATTTTTCTACCGGAAGGTGGTGGTTAACTTTGTCGAAAGCGGAGGAGAAATTGAAGAAAAGTGCGGGAAGTGCGCATGAAAGAGATAGCGATGAAGATGCTTCCATAGCCAGGGGGAGTGCTTAGAGTGTCGACGAGCGGCCTTTACAGAAACCATATTGAGTACCGCGTATTTGCGTCTAGATGCGCTCTAATTTTTGGCAGTAGTAGGCGTTCAAAAGTTTTTGCCGTTTGCAACAGAAGGTTTATCGGGCGGTAATTTTTCGGGTCTCTGTGATTTTTTCGGGGTTTATTAAGGAGAATTACCGTGGCATGCTTCCAAGTTTCAGGAAAGTGGCTGTTAGTAATACAGGCATTGAAGATTTGCAGGAGCATTTTAATGGCGCTGCGAGGGATGTTTTTTAGCATGTTAGCATTTATCTTGTCGGGTCCGCTTGCTTTTTTGGCATTGAGGTTCTTAGTACAATTTCGTCTTCAGTGAAGAGATTATCTGTAAGGTGACCGATATCTTCCGTTTCGTCTTCTTGCTTTTTCGTCGGTCCGTATGTAAACTTCGTTGTCTCTGACGTAGCTTCTTATGGGGGTAGGTGTAAACCGTTCTTCCAATACTTTGGCGAAGATATCAACTTTTGTTGCAGAGTCGTACGTTGTCGTGCTATTTTCTGTGTCTCGTAGTCCTGTCATAAATTCTTGCGGTTTTTCTAGTGTCTTCGGTATTTTCCAAAGGTCAGTTCGGTCTTTGATGTCTGCTGTTTTAATAAAATGTTACCATGTTTCTGCGCGATGTGCGCTTAGGAGCCGAGATACATTGCGTCTTATGCGCTGAAAAGTGGCTGTCTTCTTCGTCTCTAATCGCGTAATATTTCCTTTGCGCTCGTCTCCTGGATTGGATTTCATTTATAATAAATGAAGGTAAAGCATCTGTTCGCTGAATCTCAGTTTCCGTGAAGCAGTTATAGGCTGGACGTAATTGATAATTGAATTTTTCCACTGCTCCATCTATTTCGAATGGTGACACGGGAGGGGGGCGGTCATAAGGATGTAGTTTATGAGGTATTCTATTTCTATATTCCTTCCAGTTTGTAATAAATACGGAATTATCTGATAATGTTAAAGGATAAGCGCAGAGAAAGAAATCGGAGATGATGAGTAGGTGGTCGGAGTAGTACAGAGAGAGAATTCGGTACTGTTGGATTGAGCGAGGATGAGAATGATATCTAAAATGTCGACAGGAGGGTCGTTGATGAGGTAAGTAGAGCCGGAAGGTGGTCATAAGGTGAGGGAGGGGGAAGAAAGGAGAAATTGATTTAGAATGTCGCCTACTTGCGAATCGCGTCTGCAGCCCCATTCAACGCGTTTCGCATTGAAGTCGCCTGCGAGCAGTATTTTTTCGCCTAAAGAGACGAGTGCAGTTAGGTTGTCAGTTATAAATTGCGAACAAGGGCTTCGGTAGGCCGAGATGAAGCTGACGGGACCCGTAGCTGTGCCAATTTCTACTGCGGTGGCCTCTCGTTTGTAAGTTCGGCGTGTTTATACACGATTGCGGAAGAGCGCGCCGATTGCGATCGCAGTTCCTCGGCCTGCTGGTCGGTCGTCGTAGTAGATATGGAAGCCTCTAAGCGAAAAGGAGCGTTTTTTTTGTAAGAAATGTTTCTTGAATCAGAAGGATGGCGATGGAGTAGTTGTCGCAGAATTTTTCAATATCTGTTTTGCACGCGGACACAGTTCCCCCTGCGTTCCAAGACGCAATGTGGTAAGGCCGGTTTTGTCGGGGATGCATTTAAAATAGATGCGACGGTCTGTACTGCGTTTAGTACTTTGCTGAGGATGTCGTCTGGCCGAAAGTTCATTGCAGTTTTAACACCTGATAGGACTTTTTGTAAGTTAATTCATTTTATTAGAGAGATTCATTCGCCGAGCTCGGAGAGAGTGGTGCGTTTGCTTGCGAACCTGGTGGCGCGCCAGCGGCGCCCTGTAAAGTGTGTTGCTTCTGCCAGACGACCGTGACGCCTAGGTGGATTTGAGATGCGGAAATTCGGTCGTTTTGAGATAGAATCCGCGAAGTTGCGGCACGGAGGTCTTTAGCTTCCTGCATTTTTTAAGCATCTTTTGTATAGCTTCTAGCGCGTTTAAGTAGGCGGTGCATCCTTTAAAAATTGCGGGATGTTCTTCTTCGCAGTTCACGCATTTGGGTTTTGACACGGATTTATATGCTTTACACTCTAAGGTGCGATGTTTTCCTACACAACCCAATGCAGCAGGCAGCACGGTGGTACCCGTTTTTGGTGTGCACCCTTAGTAGACAAGACGTGCACTGTGGGATTCTTTCGCGTTCGCGCGGCTCTTCAATATAGATCCGGCATTGCATTAGGTATTTGGTGGATTTGATTTCCGTTATTTGATAGTAATTTACTTCGATTTGGTAGATACCGAGGGGCAGAAAGTTCTGAGGGCCGATTTTTCTTTTAAGTTCCTCGACGTAGTGAACTGTGATGTTTTTTGTTTCTAACTCGGCTTCGATTTCATCGCAATTGATGTTACGATCAAGGCCGTGAACCATGAGCTGCTGGCGTCTCCCTAGGGTGGCGCGATGGAAATGATGTGCGCATACAGAGTCAGCGTCGGATTTGGCTGCGGTTAAGAATTCCTTAAGCCCTTGATGGTCTTTTAGCGCGCTTGGTCTGATTATGAGCTCAGTATTCGTGATCTGGGCCCGCAGCGGCTTCTCCATTTGATCTCTCAAGTGTTGGAGGAGTTCGTTCGGGTTTCTGATTGCGGTTTTGTCTAAGAAAAACTCGCCTATGCTACCCTGGTGCGCGTTTCGCACGGTTATGTTTGCCTGATTTTTATTTGACTTTTCGGAGCTTTTTGGCGTTTCGTTGTTATAGCCCTCTCCGGATAGGGAGGTGATTTCGTCTAAGTCGACGGAGAAAGTGGCGGAGTTGGTTTTCTTTTGGTTGGCCGTTAGGTTATTGAACTTATTTGCGGTTGCGACTGGGGGCGGTTCCAGAATAGTTCTTTTTTGATGAATTTGCGAGGCGAAGCGAATCCGTCCTGATCGATGGAGTTCCTTCGCGATTTGGAGTTTGATTCTGCTCCTTAAGGATAACTATATTAAGCATAAGTGTATGGGGAATAGATTCCCATGAACTGTCGCCTACATTATCAAGGCCTGTCGTTTGTCATGTCATTTTGTTTTGTTTTGTCAGTTTCGGGGGATGTCATGGCGCCGGGGATAGTTGGGTCGCCAGAGGGCCCTACATTTATTAGGTCAGATTGGGGGCACAGTGAAGAAAAGTCTACTAGGAACCGCAGCTGCGGGATTCCGCTGGTCGGCGTTACCTCGGATGATTGGTGAAGATTTTCTGTCGGCGGATGCCTAGCTGCCGCCTTCAGAGGGATGGTGAAGCTTTTCGTTCGTGGCTTCGGAGGATGAAGGTTCCCATAAAGTAGTGTGGGCCAGGGAGCGGCTTTCGCTTTCCAGTTTGGTGAGGTTCGTACTTCGTCCTCAGTGCGACAGTGGCTGGCGAAGCGCAAGGAGACAATTTTTGTTTATTTGTAAAGTGTAATTGCTCTTTTGAAAAAATGATTAATTCCAAGCGAACGACCAGGCGCACTAGCTTCAGTAGTAAGCGAGCTCAGCGAGAGCGCGAGGCCTGGGTGGCCGGCGCCTGTGGGCGAGCGAATGCTTCAACCTCAACGCCCACGCACTATGCCAGTGGGTGATATCCATGGAGCTATATAGAGATGTCAAGAACACGAGACTTTTAGTAGTTCGGAAGGCAGCACCGTCACATATGGGTGGCAAGCGGCAGGCTGCTAGAAGTCGTGAGCTTATGGATAAAATACGACATACGTGTCGATTTTCTTTTAAACGGCCGCGGTCGACGTCAGAGAGTGACGGGGTTCTCGCGCCGCGTTCAAATTAGCGAACTGCCGAAGACGGTATCTTGGAAATTTTTACACATGGTTCGGTCCGTTACCAGGGCATATATTCGAGCTCGTCTCAATATATTCTGATCTTTTTGCATTGGTTTGCAAACGCTGTCAGTGTTACTGCGTTGTAAAGTGTAAGTGGCAATCCATTGTTGCTTTAAAGCAGCGTTGGCAAGAAAGCGCAGTAGCGTAAGCTGCAGTCGCCACCGCCGCCGCCGATGAATCGCATTATATATTCTTTTAAATATTTTACTTTCTCGCATTCTGCTTACACAGAATATTGTAAGGCTAAAATAAGCATCGGATATGTTCGTGAACACACCAAATTTTAGGTATGAAAATTTAATTTTTTAAGTAAATAAGCTTCAAAAGCAAAATATATTTGAAAGATGATTTATTGATACGGGATATTCACTGTAACGCTGAACATTATCCCGCGCGTTTTATAATACACTGAATTCAATGCCAGAAATATATTTTCATTTAAAGTTTTGAATAAAAAACTACGTCATATTTAGTTTATTTACGAGATAAAGTGACATTTGAAGTGTAAGAAAGGCTGAAATTGTGATATAATATTACATAACGATAACATAATATTGCGAGAAAATATGTGATTTTGTAGCATCTCTAGTTTAATGTTAATTCAAGAGTTATGACTCATGATTTTCAGCTTGAAACTGTTTATTTTTTTTAAGTAAATAACCTTTAAAAGCAAAATATAATTGAAAGATGATTTATTTGTACGGGATATTCACAGTAACGCTGAACATTACCCCGCGCGTTTTATAATAATGAACTAAAGATCACTAATTTATTAATCTAAGTTATTAGCTCAGCTTAATAAAATTATTGTTCACTTTATTATTAAATTTCTTCTCAAATGACAGAAAAAGTATTGCAATATAAATTTGAAGTTCGGCGAAATGAAATGTCTAAATATATATTTGATATATTTGTATCAACATTTGGGGGTATTTGCCCCCCTGACCCCCTCCCTGAATTGCCCCGTGACGTAGACAGAGCCCACCTCTCCCCGCTGTTGATCCAGAAAACGTGCGCGATTAGTATATACCTGACACGGACACTACGCATAAAATTATGAAAGTAATGTTTCAATATAGACTTTTATTTAACTTATTTTTAATTAATTTACTCAAATTGCTTACATTTTATTATAAATTAGTGTTTTTAATTTTGGAAATTACATTTCCGTCATTCATGGAGGTGCAACCGCCAGCTGGGACACCAACCGCCACAGTTTTACAGTCATTAAGCTGTTGTCTTGCATCGAACCACTGGTTACAATTACCGAGGATTCCCGTTCAAGAATAGCTGGTAACTTTCTCTCTGTTTCTCGGATACTGCTTACGCAGTGCAGAAAAATTTAGTAATTCTAAGGGAAAACGGCGATTTTTTGACAACTCCTATTGCCGGACTCTGGTAACGAAAAAAGAGGATAAATCTTGTTCCTAAATAAAGAACATTTCTAATATGTGCAGTCAGAATTCACGTTTGGTGGGACCTTGATACCGAAAAATTTGTTTATATTGTAAAATGTTCTTCTGAGAACAGCGCTAGCGATTAAACTGTAAGCAGGCGTTCACCAAAATTGATATTCCCCATTCGATCTCGATATATCTGATATCGAGGCCCCCTCAATTTGAAACGGATATTTTGATTTTTGGGCGTACATTAAATAAAGCCTTAATATTCACAAAATGTTCTCAAACATAGCTCCACTTTTTTTCTTTAAATTCTGACCTCGGAGAGGACCCAATTAGGCTTCCGAGAGGCCCGTTCCGCGGCCTTCCTAACACTCAGCCTAGCCTTGGCAATAGCAACCCCAATTCAAAACACCACCTCAGCCGACTTCAAGACCTCGAAAGGGATATTACAGGATTGCTCTGTCACCAAACCTGTTCAAGATATACGTTGATGTTGGTCTTTAGACAATGGGCGAGAAAATGTAAATACATGGTACTGAAAATAAACATATCTAACCTGTATACATTAATGTTTGCAGACGATCAAAGACGCGGACAAAGAAGATGCCAGTTTTGTAAGGAAACTGGGGGGCTTGACATCAATGTTGACAAAATACTTACCCATACCGTCAGACATGGGGGATTTAGATACTGAAGGAAAAACGATAAAAGCATTCCAGGATTTTGAATACCTTAGAGCTATTTTCAACGGAAAGGCCAACTATGAAATATGTCGAAAATCGTATACATTAAGGACGAAGAAACTGAATGGAATATGGTGAACGAGAGAAATAAGAAATAGTACCAAAAAAGAGATTTATGAAACAATTGTTAAAGGAATTTCCCTATATGAGTGAGACAAGGGAAGTAAGCAAAACGCAGAACACAAAAAATATAAACTTTAGAAATGGACTCCCTTCGGATAAGTTGTAAGATCTCCAAATTAGAATGTATCCCAAATGAAAAAAATAAATCATAAAATTAATATAAGCTAAGATATAATTGATAAAATAGAATACAAGAGACTGGTGCGGTATGGAGACATAAGAAGATGCAATGTCACTCAAAATATGGAACTGCACACCAGCTGAAAGAAGAAAAGGGAAGACTTGGGGAGATGCTGTAAGCGAAGCGAAGACATTCAGACACCTGGAAGACGTTTTCGGACAGAACGAAGTGGCGAATTAGACGAGGGAAAATACGAATCCTGTAAAACACTCATTGGAAATAAGTTAGCATTTGGACTGCATGAGTCGACTAAATGAGCCTTTAACAAGTATTGTACCTCAGCTTCTTGATCAATGACTCCCATCTCAACCATTTTTTTGTCCAACCTCCCTGATCCTTCGAGTGAATCATGAGATGGCCCTTTTTTTGCTTCTGGGCTTAAAATGTAACTTCACTGTCTGTGCAAGCACATTTTCTAGAGTTTAGTGGGAAATATCAATTCAAATGATCGTGCTCAATGTTCACGCGGCAGTACTACGTCGATTTCTTCACGAAGACGAAAATCTGTAGCTCATTTGCTTTGCAAATAGTTTTTATTACACGGGAGCGAATATTTTAGCAAATCTTGTTTTAATCTGAATTCGAATTCAACTTGTATACGTGTTATGGTAGGGATCCAAGAATACGTGCACAGAATAAATTCATCCATGTAGTACGTTAATAGTAGTTTATGCAATTAGTTTATAATGTTAAGCTTTATTGCATGAGTACATGTTTTGAAAACTCGCTCCTAACGTCGCTCGTTTTCAAATTTGTACGAATGCAATAAAGCAACATTATAAACGAGTTGCATACGCTATTTTTTTGTATAACAGCATTATAAATTTACAAGAGAACCAAACTTAATTTCGCGAAACAACTTTCTTCTGACGTCTCGGGTGCTTGACATCCAACGCCCTCTGGAAATCAAATTCAAGATGGCATTGTTGACATCCGTGCGAGAAAACGGTGGTCGGCTGTTCCGTCTTCTTCTACCTCCCCACGATTCTCTCGCTACTATTGGCTGAATGTGTGATGACGTCATGTCGCGTTTAATAATGGCGATGACGTCATGTAGCGTGCGATAAAATACTGGATTATGCACGATTCGGGGTATCGAAAAGGGTCGTTTATAATGCTGGTATACAAAAAAAACATATTAACGAAAAAAAAACTTCATCAGTTAAGGGATTAGCCTTATGCCTAGTCAAATCCTGTTCCCGCTCTTCTGTAAACGCTTTCTACAAAATACCACGCAAAGAAGTGACAACATATTTTTACGTTCCTCAGGGTAGTTGTGATTTACGGAAGACAGTGTCCGCAGCCGGAAAACCCTTCTTTTGCAGCCTTAGCCGAGGAGCTTGAAGAAGAACAATGAGACTGGCTCGCCGTGTGGGAAATTCGTCGTTTCGATTCTTACTCGGGAGATAACACTTCTTTTGGATCTAAATGGGATTCTTTTTTGAGGGAAATATTCTGACTTCTACATTAGGGTGTCCTTCATATTGAAAAAAAAAAATAATTTCTTTGGGCTCACCCCCTAAATATTTTCCATTGGTTCAAATTTACTTAAAAATAAAATTTCATATCAATAGGCCGATATTAACCCGTGCCGACTTGAGCGCGAAAAATTGAATGTTAGGGATAATTGGTTTTGTTGTGTACAACTACAGATACGTGTTTAATATATATTTTTATATTTCAATTTAATTCATTTTCAACTTTATAAATAACTTTTGAGCTTCTAAATATGAAGAGTTGCTTTTCCAGGTCGAAGGCCATTCTTGAATAAAACTAGTATCCATATTCAGGCAAGAGAACATACATCTGCTTTTGGTTGACACAAAATCGGCTATTGTTTTCAATGAAATGAAGATTAAATTGAATTAGATTTATTGTACATTAACGGATTAATTATCAAAGAACGGTCATTGAGATACAATTGCGCTTACCATATTATTCTCCATCCAATGCTCCACAAAAAGGAATATATCACTCTTCCATGTGTAGATTTCTCTGGTAAAATTTGCTACCATTTTGATTTTGATTTGTATGTCTACTTCACCTCAAAGAGTGATATGATAGACAAATCTTCTAATAAATACCACATACAGTGTTTAATGTTTTTAGAGCTGCTTTTGAAATTGTGGGATCTATCCTTTCGTGTGATTTTAGAACTTTTAAAAATCAGGTGTGATAAGGAGTTTTTACAGCTGCACTGCACTGAAGCCACGGTTTGATAAACAGTTACAATCAACAGAAATACATTTTTTAAGGATTACATCACGTATTTTACATTCAAGCACACATTTTAAAATAAGTTCGTATATGTGATGACTGCACGGAAAGAACAATTTCCTGTCCAAATTTTCTTCAAGACACATTCTTTAAAACGTTAAGTGTTTGATGCAGTTATTTCACAGCAAAGAATTTGTACATTGTCTTCGATATCCCAGTGCGTTAACACATTCCAAACAGGGTTAGTGTGCTCTTTGCCATGAGAATTCCGCAATTTTGGAAACCCGATGAGCAGTCCGATTGTCCCCTAATATAACAATTTGAAGTCATTCTTCTTTTCGATCCCTGATATTTAATGCAGGCAACAGTTTATCATCCCAATGAACAGTAAAAATTTCAGAGAAATTATTCTGAAAAGCCGATTTAATCGTTTCTTAATGTTCTCTTCTCTTCTTGTGTCTGATTCGAAGAATTCAAGATTTATTAATTGAGAATTCTTCAAATATTATGGTCAAGTACCTCAGCTGACGGATGTATACATTATCTCTTATCAGCTGACACACACACACGCACGCACGCACGCGCACGCACGCACACGCACACACGCACACACACACGCACACACATATATAAGCCATTAGTTTAGGGGTAATGAAATTTTCGGTGCCACACCTTGCAGCATTCGGTATTGATGTACTCTCAAACATTCACCAACTTTAACTTCATCTGAACTTAGAAGTTCGTTATCTGAATCTACAGACAATGAAATATGTACAGCATAAGATGTAGGCGCTTCACACGGTTGTTTATCTTTCCTTTTCTCTTCTTGTAATTCTCTTTGTCTCGTCTTTTCTTCTTTATCCGCGAAATTTTGGTCTACTCGTGCAAGATGGCTTTTACGTCCTGGCTCGCTCGGCCGAAGTAAAAACATCTTGTCTTCTTCCAACGTAATCATGTGTAATGTATTCGAATGCCCTATATCAAACAGATTGTTCAAATTATTTCTAAACTCCTCTTCACGATGCTTAAAAATAGCTTCACACTTTTTTTTTTAATGTTCTCCACTGCGAATAGAAGGAAGTAATGTTTTTTGCAAACAATGCCGATTAGCTCTTATCGGAATTCTCGCTTTCTTCCAAAATATCATGAACTCACAAACCACAAGTTTAGCACTTGCACTAAGTGTTAATTTTACTTCCCGTATGTTATAAAATAAAACTTAAAGAACTTGTTTATTTGATGGTAAATTGTGTCCAGTTACTATTCGGTGTTTTATATTAATATTATCCTATTAATAACACACTTTCTTGGTACTATAACACTAACATATGACATTATGTTAGATTGGCGACCTGCAAACAGGTGACACGGCCGATTAAAATTAGTTAGCCTTGGGGCTGACTCAGCAGCGGGTGGTAAGTTTGAACATTTCCGTCATGCGAGTTCGCATCAAGTCGGCTCGGGTTAGAATCCTCCAATCTCAACAAAATTTTGTATAGGCATGTTTTAAGGTCATTCGAACAAAATTGGAGGGTGAGCGTTCAAAAATTTCCTAGTCGGAAAATAAGGGACACCACATTCTACATGCTAGAAAAACAAAAAATGGAAAATGCCCTTATTTTTACATTGGGGCTAGGGACATCTAACCATATTGTCTCTTACACGCACGTTCTCTTGTATTGGGGGTTCCAGATGCAATTATTTTCAGAATGCATAAGATTCACTTTTATAAGTTTAAATGTTTACTGTAATTTTTTTAGTGTGAGCACTTTTCTCTGTAACGCGATGCAACAAGCATAAAAGAAAATAGAAATGATAAACTGAAACAGGAAAAACAAATGAAACTTATCAATCATTAATAGTACCTATTTAAAAATTTGTATTAGATGCATGAAAGGGTCACATCATATCTAACTACTTCCTCTGATAAAAACTTGTCATCATTCTTAACACAACTCAGTTCAACTAGGAAATAAGTAAAAGTGCATAGCTATTGTTCATTATTTTGGTTCAGTTTGCAATTTCAAATTAGGTAAGAAACTCAGTAGCTACACTACATACTCAATATTTTCACATTTTTTAAATTAAGAAAAATAACAATGCATTAAAGAAACTAAGAAATGTGAACTGCATTTTACACCAAATATATCAAGGCAACAAGACATTTTAATACTTGACTTGCATACAAATTATTTGAAGATTAAATTTTAAAAGATATCACTTCAAAGTTCATGTTATGCATTTTATTAAAAATGTTATAAATCATTCTCCAGCACAAGATAAGTCAAAGAAAAAACATAATTACTTTAACAACACTCAAAACTGTATGCCTATATTACACAATGTCTTAGGAAGTGCTGCACTAGGAATATTGCAATTTCCCTACGAGAAGTGTACAAAATAAAATACATTTTTACATAAATCTTTACATTAAAATGTCACAAGTTACAATCGTAGCTCTTTATTCTTATTTCTCAAACTTATGAGGATAAATATAAAATTTCTGAAGTATAATAATCTTTTGTGTCAATAATCTATTGAAAATGGGTTTTAAATTCACAGAGGCCAAGTAGCATGATTGACATTCAACTCTGAAGCTGTACCAGAGAGTAAAAATCTTAATATGTTCTAATTTGTATCAAAGCAAATAACTATTCTCCCTTGCATACTTTATTAAGAATTTTTTTATATCTTCTGCCTATGCTCTAAAAATAAGTATATCATAAGCTGGTTATGTATAATAACATTCCATATATCTCAACAAACATTTGCAACTAGCATGAATAGGAGACTACCAAGTAGTCATTCCTTCCTTAGGGTTTGGTTCAACTTTCATTGTAAACTAAAATTCTTCACTTGTAACTACATAACAAAGGTATACTATTCAAAACAGACATATTTCAAATCAAGCAAGAATCCACGCCCCAAGGATTTCTCTTTTTAGAATTTTTAAATATCCAACATTTAAACTATTAAAATCACACCCAAAGGAACAAGTGGTCCCAATCAAACCCTGCCAAGGACCAACAACTGTACACTATATATAAATATTTAAGTCTGCTTGCAACAGTCAATGAACATTCTTTCCTGAGATGTCATTGTTTCAAATTGAAGCAAAATTCTTTTTTTTCCCAAAACTGTCATTCGAAGTATACAGTAAGTTTGTTTATAATACATTTTTCATGCTTTGCATGTCATTTTCACACAATACATAAACACACAATGACAAAACAGGATATTTAGTTTCTGTAACATGAGAATGTTATTTGCACTTTTTTATACAGGAAACAGAGTAACAACACATTTTACAATTTCTCTTTCTCACACACATTCACATGATTAAGAAGACAAGATAACATATTTGTGGAATGAAAAATTCATAAATTAAAATACATCAACAAAGTATATTTCTCATTACAAAAGCACAGTACACACATTCTTCTTTGCTTCTCCAAACTGCAGCCTTCATCATTTCATTTTGTGTTCATAACTCTAGTAATATATGTCCATCACAGAAATGATGCGTGAACAATTGAACTTGCCTGGCCATTGGGGCAGTGTTTGGGAGACTCAGTTTGAAACTAGGAATAGCCACATGCTTGGAAGGCCAAATAAATATACAAAAATTTTAAATGCTAGTATTCATTCAGATATGTTATATTAATAGAGCTATTTCTTCTTTCTGCAACTTGCAAACACATTTTTGTAATACAAATATGTACAGTATACACAGCTTCTTATTGAAATGTGCACACATGCAGACAATACAGATTACTGGAATGATTGGATGCATGGCGATTTCATACAGAAATTGTTTTTATACATTAGAACCACAAAGAAGTCAGTACGAGACTCAAGAAGGTAACTACTGCTATTAGTTGCAGTCGTTAAGACTGTATTGTGAGAGTGACATTCCCTTGCGTGTGTTTCAACACTGCCACAGCTTGCTGGTGAGTGAGACCTTCCAAGCTAAGTCCATCCACTGCCACAATCTGGTCCCCTCTCCTCAGCTGCCCCCCCCGAGCAGCAGCCCCCTTTTCAAACACTGTCTTCACGTAAATTGGAAGATCACCATGAGGACTGCAGTGGCCACCAACAATACTAAATCCTAGGCCATCTGGTCCTCGTTCAAGAACAATTGTTCTCGATTGTGACTGGGGCTCCACTTCACTGCTCCTGTGCAACAAAAATACAACTGGTCTCCCTACAATGTTCAGAATACCAAAAAGGCTTGAGAAATTCTGAAATATCTAATGATACAATTGCACGTAAATGTAAAAATTTATGAAAGGCTTTGCTATAAACAAAATACAAATACTTTTCTTTGTTTGAAGTAATGAAATTTTAACACAGAATAATTGCAATTTAATGAAAATCTGTTGTACTCTCTCGAGCAAAAATGAAACTTTCTGTACGAATGATCAGAGCAATTACTGTTTCATAACAAAGTACCTTGAATTTCAGTGTACTCCTTAACCATCTACACAACTTTTCATTACTAGAGAATAGCAACTGAATTTATTTTAGTTAGTAATTAATATTTTCCTAAGCTAGAGAGCAAAGTCCTGATTGATGTAGAAACATGTATTTTGAAGTATTTACATCCTGAACAAAAATAATATTTAATACTGTCTTAAATTCACTGGCTTTTGGAAATTATTGAAGCACACCATTATTTTTCCACAAAATGTAATGAAGTTCAAATATTAACTTACCTGTTTCATTTCAAGCTATTTCCTGAAGAATGAGAGCATGTAAGTAAAAAGAGAGTTAGTTTTAGGACAGAATGATTTGAATGCACACAAGTACAGGGAATGGGAAGCAATTAAAACAAGGATTTGGAAACGTGAAATTAAAATAGTAATATGTAATTGTAATTCATCATAAATTCAAACCAATCAAATTAAAACTTTTAATATGAAATAAACCTTCAACACAGCAACAAAATCAATACAACTTTTTATCATACAGATTGGCTTTTACATATTTATACATATATTGTTGCGTAATACAGTGGCAAGAATAAAATATATGTATACATATACATATATACATATAGACAATGAGATGTATTTCACGACAACCATTTTATAAGTTTACACACATGAGTGTAAATGGTATTTCTACAGATTTCTCCTTCGAAATGACCAATTGGCAAATTGCCTGACGAGAGAAGATCTTTTAGTCGAGAATCGAGGAAAGTTTTGTTCCACGCAGCATGGCCAGGAATCCGAGAGCACAGCTCCTCGAGTAACATTACTCACCCTACAACAAGAGTCAATCTCCATGTTGTGAAATAGATGACCACATTTATTCTGCATTTAACATTCTTACATGCTCATAGTTTTCGTTTCTAGTTTTAGAAACAAAGAATTTAATTCACCTTACATTTCTTAGTTTGAATGATTTTCAATTTATTTTTAATGAACACTGCTCAATCATACAATTATGTTTTTGATGGAGAGAGGACCAATTATGCACATATGTAGCCTCTTGTATACCTTTTAATCAACATAAGAGAGGCTTTCTGTGTCTTCTCCATCACAATTTCAGGAGGGGGAAAAAAAGAAAAAGAAAATAAAACATCATTACAAACTCACCTGTCAGTGTTGCCAGAACTGGAACGTCTGGAGCCAGCTTTCAGACGACCAAGCTTCATTGACACCTTCCCAGTTGCTGTTTTTAAAACAGCCGCAGCTTCTTCTTGGGTAGCACTTTTAAGATCTTGACCATTTACAGCAAGAATTTGATCTCCTTTCATTAGCTTACCACATGCTTCAGCAGTGCCACCATGTACCTTGAAAAGGAAAATGTTGATCAATATAAAGGTTTTGTTTTATGAAATATTTGCATTTAGTGAAGAAGATTGTACCACATCGGAAATGAAGACACCATGACCGTTCCTTCTTCCAACAATACTCAGACCAAGACCTTTCCCAGGCTTTTTCGTAAGTTCAACTTCCATTATATCAAAGATATCTTCTTCTTTAGCAGATGCTTCATCCCGGTACACTACCATTTTTACCTAAAATACATAAAGAGTAGTTTAAGAGATATAGATGAAATGTCCAACATCTTTTATTTTTTCCTTAACAATTACTTTACCTTAGCAGGTGTTTGTCTTAAAGCAGCCAAGGCTTTGCTGTGAGTGATGTTCCGAAAATCTTCTGAATTGACTTCCAGAATCTGATCACCCGGCTTAAGGCGCCCATCTTTAGCAGCAGCCCCATCCGGGTAAACTTCATGTATTATTATCACACTCTGAAAACATACACAATTCAGGTAATTAAATGTAAATAAAATGAAACTTTACCTTCTACATGCCTATTCAAAAAAGAAAGGAAAGAAAAAATGAAGAAAAAGAAAAAGGATATACATAGATATCAAGACAATTTTCAACTAGTTTATTTTTCACACTGTCATCACAAGCTACTTGGACCCTTGCGTACTACTTGAACCCACGTGAAAAAAATGTTTTCAGCGGTTGAAATCACTTATACATTGCATTAAAGAGTTAGTTTGCAGTTGCTTCAGTGCAATGACAACACAGTGCAATATTAAATACTTTTGGCAAAGTTTGGTGGTACACCTGTACATCACAGCACTGAATGAAGTTACTGGTATTGAAATTGGTAGTATTTGAGCCCTGCAAACTTTTATCTATACACTGGATTTTCAAGGTAGTTGACAAAGGAATAAATTTACATTGGAGTAATTATATATTTGTTAACAGAACTGCTATGGTACCTTTCGATCATTAGTAGAACGGCTTTTCCATCCCCCCCCCCCCCCCAATTGTTAACACACAATCTGTAGCCTGCAACTTTTCTATCTTTTTAATACATTAATCATTTTAATTCAATATTTAAAACTTCAACAATGCTTATTTTCTCTTGCTTCTTCAGTAATCTGACCAATATGGTACAGAAATACAAGACTGAAGTCGGAAATACGTGAATTATACGGACCACCAGCATGAGGAACGTTTGGCAGCAATTCAGTCAGGAATACTGTCACAAAACAAGCTGAAGCTTCCTTTAAAACGAGACAAATGTTTATAAAAAGAGAGTGAAGTGAAAATCCATGCAGAAACATGCATGGGCCACTCAAAAGTGTCTACTGAAGACAAAGAATTAGCCTTTGCAAGGCACTTTGGCAAAATCTCTAATTTCAGATTTCCTGTTGACGAAATCAATTTCAGATTTATTGTGAAGTTTTACTTATCTAGTGAGGCAGAACTGACATGACTTTCAAAGCCAAACTCCCAGAGCAAGTCTGGGTAAAATAACTTTTTAGGCATCCACAGTTAACAATTGGATAATAAAAACTTGTCTTTCAGCTACTGAAGTTATCTTCACGTTTGTAGTATATTTACATTCATGTTTGTATCAGAATGGCTAGGAACTTCATAGACCTGTGCAAATCTTAGTTGTTATATGTACCAAAATATTGTGTGGGTTCAAGTAGACCACATACCACTGTAACTTGAACCCAATTTTCAAAAATATTCTTTGCTCTTTGGGTTAAATATCAAACTACTCTCAAGCACTTTACACTAAGCCATTGGATTTACAGAAAAAAAATTATACACTGTTTTTGTTTTTGATGGATTAGTAAAGAAAAAAACTATGAAAGAACTGAAAAATTGGGTCCAAGTAGCCTGTGTTTACTGTATATCACAGGCAACATATTTACCAGTAAAGTATCAGATCCTCCAACAATACTTAATCCAAGACCCATTTTATCTTTATTGATTTCTATAGTCGTCTCCTTTCCTGCAGTGATTTCACAGGTGACAGGATCAACAGGTGGCTCTTCTGGTGTTGTCGCATGTTTTCCAGATGGAGTAGGTGATAGTCGTAATGTTGAAGAAGGAGAGATACTAGGAGATACGAGGGCCGGTGTGGAGGCAGCAGAAGGACTCCGGGTAGTTCCAGGAGTTCCCGGAGATTTGGATGTTCCCATTCCAGGTGATAAGGTTTCCATCATTGGTGAACCAGCATTGGATTGCAAAGCAGGTGATACGATGTTGGATTTTGATGGTGAAGTTTTTTGCGGTTTCAAAGATGTAATGAATGGTTTTGGAAGTAATCCTGGAAATCCACATAATGTATTAAGAACATTTTTAAACATTCTTCCTCTTTAAACTATAGATATGAATAATATTTTTTCCAGTTAAAATTTTTTTTTAACAAACAATTACAATTTTTAACTATTTCATTGAAATTAGCAAATAAAAAGAAGAAATCTTCATTATTTTCTTGAACAATTTAAATATTTTGCAAGTGGCAAGAGAATTATCTACATAAGACCACTGTGAAGAAAAAAATTCCAGCACAAATTGCTGAGTATCAAGCAATTTTTGAATTCTCCTCTTTTTGAATTTACAAGAAGCTAGAAGCATTTTTGCACAGCATTAAAGAGAAAATATCACCTTGGTGCAGATTTTGCAGTAAACTGCACATTTTTGTTTTAAAACTGTTATGACAAGAAATAAATTAAAGCAGCACAACATATGCAAGAAATAAAGGAAGTTAAGTGAGTAATGTACATCTTGTGTTCATTGCTGTACAATGCATGTGTCCATTTTCACCTTAAATAATTTGTAAGCGCAATGCATATTGCTAGAATATTAATAAAAATTTGTGATTAGTGAAGATTGTGCATTGAAATATCCTTTTCTGAAAGGTACAGAGAGGACAAGGTCAGACATGAGTGACCAAGGAATGGAATACACATAAACGGAGACAAGGATCACAAATGGGTGGGGCAAATGCAAATAAGTACTCACATGGCCATGCACATTATGTCAATCCGCCAGAATGTCGTCATGGCAAAGCAAGACAGAAATAACAACAATACCATTAATAAAAAATATTTTTCAAACACTGCCAACCATCAGACAGGCATGTATATGTACACTGTAGTTTGCGTAGAGATAATCAAACAAAAAAAAATAAATAATGAAAGCAACAGTAAATCAATATGGCACATCTTTGCACACTGTCCTGCAAGTGTACATGATAGACACACAAAATTGGCAAATAATGGTCACATTCAACAATTAATTTTGCCATGCATTTGAAAGGTTAGTTTACCTGTACATGGAGTCAAATTATTTGGTTGAGACATATTATTTCTACCAGATACCAACATCAAAAATAATGGACACAGATTTAGAAAATTATAATATTTATATATTGGATGAAGTGGATCCTGAAGATACTACAAATTCATGTCCTGAAAATTACAAAATACCACCACCAGAACTCTGCCATATATTCAATTTGTGCAATAACCAAAAACAAAGTAAGAAGCAAACAGGAAACCAACAATGATAATTGGAGGAAAGTCATAACCAAGAAAAATGAAGGGAAACTCCCATATAAATTTGCCGAAAGTACAGAGAATTGGAATAAAAAGTAATACATCCTTGCTATTCAATTATCTTATTTCTTCTCACTGAATGTTTGAAAACTTTTTCACAAACGTAAAGTTTTGTAAAATTTCATTTTTGATAAGAAATTTGAAAGGAAATAGAGTGAGAATATTTCTGACAGGGGCTCACATACGGTCGAGAACCCAGAATTAATTTAATTAGATTCTACAATATACTATTGAATTGAATTGATGCCTTATTTTACGTGGCAAGACTCAGGCCATGAGGCCTGCTCTTCCATCTGACCACGCAAATTTCGCTATGCTTCTTTCACCAACTAGGGGAGAAAGAAGGTATTACTTGTGCAAACAGGCAATTTGAATTTAGCTCAGAGGCTTTATTTAGGCTTGAGGATCTTTTACATGTAGTAAATCTACTAACATGGGCCAGCCGGCTTTACTTCCCCTCCAAAGGAACGCATAGGTAGGATTTTTTGCCCTTAAAAATCCACAGCATCGATCGGGTTTGAACTAGGGTACAACAGTTCGTTACGTTAACCATTACACCATCGACAACCGCTACTATAGATCAGTGTTTAGAATAATTTCTTGGTAAACTAAAATTCAAATAACACACTATAACTTTTTACTTTATTTATATTTTTGCTTTAGTTTGTTAATATTTAAAAAGCGCAAGACTGAATAAAAGGAATTAGTTCAGCAAATGTTGAAGGGAAAAAAACAACAAAAAACCAATGTCAGTGTAATGTAACACTAAATCAACACCTTCCAACCCCCTTGTAATGCAGGGTAACACTGCCTCAAAACCCCTACCCCCTCTTTAGCATCCATTCATTTTTTGACAACCCTTAAGGATCCCAGAATGTGGCTTCTAGGTGATAACTGAGGAACTAGTTGAGAAGGGTTGTGATTATCTCAGAAGGTTATAGGTAAGTAGGCAAACTAGAGAGAGGTAAAATGATGAGAGAGGGGTGATTCGCTCCCTTTCAAAACCCAAGTTGCAAATGATAAGGAACAGATGGAATACCAGGTGGAGTGAGGATTTCAGCTTCACTGAAGCTGGCTGGCTTAGTATTTTTAGTTTTTAGATCTTAACAATTTTCCTCATGATATTGTTTTGGAAACTGAAGAGAGATTAATTGTACATTCATTCAGATTTGATGTAAAATAGTTCATTCATAATATATCATTAGAAAATGCAACTGAACAGGTTCCACAAATTTGGCACAGATCAATGCTGTTCTTTTATGGAAAATACATATCAAATACAAGTGATTGATCACGACAGAATTATTTGTTTTCAAAGGAAATTTCTTAAAAAATGGAACTAAACAGTTAACCTCTTCTTAATTAATAATTTTCACAAATTATTAGTCTTTCTTACTCTGGAATGCATTCAGAGAGTCCTCCAGAATATAAAATTATTCTTTATTTGTTATCTTAATTAATGAAATGCAAAAAAACTTAAGATGACATGAATCTGATAATGAAAAAAGATGACTTCAAATCTGATAATGAAAAAAGGCCATTTACACACTGAGAACTTAGATGTTTCAAGTTTTTCCAATAAATAATGACCGTTATTTAATGCATATACTACAGTTTACAAAAGTTGATTGAATGTAATTCTCACAAGAATTGAATTAATTATAATTCAATGTTTGTAATTTTTCCATTGAGCTTAAAAGCAAGCACAGTCCCAAATTATAGAGCTGAACAGCTATAGAAACAAGTTAGAATGAATAATTTCCTAGGGTAGAAGAGTTGAAAATGTTTTTCATTTTTACTTCCAGAATGTAAAGTAATATTTTTTTTAAAGATAGTTTTCTCAGGATTTAGCAAAGCACTTGGTTATACTGTCAAAAACTTTGAGTTATTAAAATACAAGCTCTAATCATAAACACTGCCTTATTTATGATACAGTAGATCATCAATAATTTGGATGTCAAAAAATCTGTTTGATGATAATTCAGATTCAATTGTGGTGAACAATTCTGATAAGAAATGAATACTGTGTATACAATTTTTTTTTAACCACTGTCCCCACTCAATCGTCTGCGACCCTTTTATTGGTTCATTTTTAAAGTCCAGACAATTTGTTTATCTACAAGAAGTCCAGTTCAATCAATCCGGATTACCAATGTTCTACTGTGAAGAGAATTAATATGAGGCATGAAACAATGAATAATATTTCCAATATTGCAGAATGGTGTGTAAGAAAATAAACACTTCAATTATAATGAAAGTAATAAGGTAATAAAGTTCATTTGAAACCACAAGGATATTAATCTGAGAGTGAAATAAAAAGGCCTTTGAACCAATGAATGAAGAAACATAAATTGAAGAAAATTCTTAAAATATTGAAGGGTATTTTTAAAGCACAGCATAGCATTATACATTTTCACACTTAAATTCTTATTAGCTAATGTACAAATAATCATTTAAGATATAAAATTATTTCAAATTGAATACATTTCTTTTAAATATAATTCATTAGAAACATCTGAATACCCGTCAATATTGGTTTCAAAAAAATTCATTTAATGCTGATGCAAAGGGAAACATGTGAGAAAAATTAAAACCATCTTAAATTTAATCAATAAATTGAGATCAATAATAATAATAATAATAATAATAATAATAATAATAATAATAATAATAATAATAATAATAATAATAATAATAATAATAATAATAATAATAATAATAATAATAAAACAAATTCTCACAAAGATGTAGGAGACAGTAAATCCACACACTTGCATTCCTCTCTCAACATCATGTAAATGAAAAAGAAGTCATTACCATACTAGTATAACGGAAGAAATTATTTGAAACAGAAAGTATTTTTATTAATGTATAGAATTCTTTTAACTTTTTACCGCAAAGGTTCTTAAATTAGAACATTCATAAAACTTGAAATATATTATGAAATGGTTGAGAGCTTACAATGAAATATCACAAAGAAAAAAAAATTAAAGGAAACCAAGAAAATCAGGTAAAAGACAAAAGAAATTTTACATCATTAAATGTTTTCTGAATATTACCTATTGTTGGCAGACTCAAATACAAAACAAAAAACATTGAAGGAAAAAAAAACAACAAAGTGGCAATCAATTTCTACAAACACAATTATAAAAAGCTTGACAATGTCATGCTATCTTATATTGTGCTAAAATAAAAGTAAGCAAAAGTTACAAAACAGTTTAATGGATGTATCCATTCCTACACATGAAATGGTAATGGTGGTAATTAGCAAGTGTCATTTCAGTCACAGGATTAATTATTTTTAACTATTTTGATTTTACATTTTATCATGCATGTTAAGAAAAGCACTGGCAAGTACATATGTATAGTTTTAAGGGAGAATTTTTAATTAATTGATAAGTAACTAATTATTATACTTGCAAATACCAGTATTTACACATCTGCAAATGTGTGATTCAGCCAATAAAAAAATACCATACCAATTAGTTACATTCAATTCACATAATTCCAGCAACATGTTACTGTCAAGATGCAATATATAGCTACAAATTTTGAAACATGCACTCACTTGGCTTTTCCGGTTCCTTTGATGGAGTTGTTGATGACTGTGCAACACCTGGACTGGGAGACTGGGCATTGGCTCCTTTCCCATCCACGTCACCTTTCTTTTCTTCTTCTTTTGCCTTATTAGGATTACATACAACTAATGTGACTACTCCTTCTGTTTTCTTGAGTAGTGATGCAGCCTAAAAAATTTGCAATAAATTTCCCTCAAATGCTGTTTTGAACAATCAAGTATTTCAATGATAGGATTGCCACTGTTAAAATAATATATAGCAAAGATGGGAAAACAGTAACTTACAGAATCGTAATCAGCTCCAAGAAGAGTATCTTTATTCACAGCCAAAATCATATCACCCACAATAAGGCCAGCCTGTGGATGAATACAAATACAACAATTCAATCATTGGTTTAATTTAATTTAATGATGTCTAAACACTATTACGGCACAAATTAATAAATAACAAATTTTCTACAAACGTTCATGTATTTGGAACTGGCCCTTTGTGAAGTTTTCTCAATTCAGAAAGACAAAGATTCAGAAATAATCCTGTCATCACAACAGGTGAAGTAAAATAATAAAATGAAGATCATCTGTTTCACCCACCTCTTTAGTTTTATGAATGTTTTTTCACAAACAAGGCTAACATTAAGACTTTTGACCAATTGATTTTTATCTAGCTTCACAACTCTTCATGAAGTGAGTCAGCAGAACATCAAATTAATTTATTAGTAGTGATCCTCATAATAAAATATCAATGAACATTCAAAAACAGTGTATATGAATCATGCAAATTCCACAAAGCAACAACCATCAGCAATATATAGCGATGGATAGTTAATATAAGATGAAAGTTAAAATAATTCTGCATTCTAGAAGAGTGTGATTATAAGTGCACAAAAGGCTTAAAAACTGCAATTAGATCATGCAGTAATTATACCATGAATCCTTGATTTATTTTAATGGAAAATATTTTCAGATCGCATAATTAATTTTTTTTTAAATGATGTGTTTCTGAAATTTAATTTCCTAAAAGGGAGAGAATGTATTAAAGTACTAAAAAAATAATGTTTTCAACTTGATTTCTAGACATATATACTTAAAAGATTCATAGTACCATAATATGTTGAATGGAACAAGGACCATGCAAGGAAGCAATCATTCCAACAATAATTCACTTCCATTAAGCAATCAATACCTGCTCTGCTGCACTGCCTTCTTGGATGTCCGAGATAAAGATACCTTGCCCAACTTCAGCATGCTTGCCTTCTATTATCATGATACCCAGACCCTGTGAACCCTGAAACCAACAACACACAACATCTCACATGGTTTCCACACAACTGAACCAAACCTGACTGATGTCTTCTGCACTAAGTCCATTTGGTAGATTCCTGCTTCAAACACCTAGAATTCCACAACAATACCACCACATATACTACACAAAGATATATGGATGTAAGAATCAACCCAAATGTTTAGCATAAGACAGGGAATAGCATGCATGACAATCAAGTGACACCCAAAAGCACAAGGCAATAATTGTTTTTGAAGTAAAAGGATAAAAAGAAAAACAAATATGAAATAAGTAGATAGATATCAGAACACAGCATATAGAACTGGATACTGGACACTGATATCATACACAGATGTCTGCAGTGGGCTAGTGAAAACGAGCAACAATAACACAGAATATCAAAGAATGGGAACATCACTATCGCTATATGAAGTTCCACTCCCACTAACTGTGTGAAATGCTTAGTATTTTCCCCTAATTATAATCACCACATAATCCATACTATAACTTCAAGCATCAAAACCTCAAGGTCCTCAATTAAATTTTAGTTATTGTTTTAAACTTAATAAATTATAACCCCATAATAAATTTTCCAAACTGTTTCAAGTTCATGTATCATATACCATATACTAAATCTCAAAATTTGGTAGTATTCATTCAGAAGACTCGTGAAGATAGAATTAAGTTTCACATTTCTTTATTTCTCACAATCCTACCATTTTGGTGTTCAATTATTTGAAATGGTTGCAAAAAGTAAAAATGAACAAGCCAGATTTTATTATGAGTTATTTATGATTTAGCATAGTTAACATTATTAAATTATAAATCACATTTTAAAGTCAGTGTCATTCTATTACGCTATTTATTATTTTATACGAGTTAAACAAAATGTCGCATGGAGTACGGTGAAATAGGTTTGCCATCGTAAGAATATTGCTCAAGAGTGCGGAGAGGTTGTCATAAGCTTTGTACAAGTGTAGCAGAAATGCAGATAAAGTTCAAATGTTTCCTTCGCACAAATGAGTGTATGCCAGGATTTAAAAAAAAACAAAACAAAACATTCCACAAAGTCTGGTGCCCTGACTGTGCAAAACCAAATTAGCAAATGGCATGCAAGTCTGGAAGGGCATACCTGCTGGGTTGGGCTCACGGCTGTGTCCATGAAACCAGGCTGTGACAGAATAGAAACAGGAATTTGGTTGTTGTATGTGAAAATGCAGAACAGAGGTTATAAGAGGTGTAACGATGTACATCACTAATATTTGTTACAATTGGAAAAGGCAAAAGCTACAAGTTTTCATCAATAGGGAATGTGTTAGAAGTATTTTGAGATTTGACTATTTGGTTGTGTTTACATGGTCTGAAAATTGTCAGCATGCATTAAGGAAAGAAATCATTAGAACTTGTAATACAGTTTATACGGCATAGGCATTGAAAATTCCTTATTGATGTTTTTATACAATATTTATTATTTGTATTCTTAAATATTAGAATTAGGTAAAAAAGTAGAGTTAAATTGTAAAATTAATAATGTGAATAACTGATTTATGATAATAGAGGTAGTGACATGTTTATAGTTTTTGAACTTTCATTTATTAGAATTAAGATTTGTTAGCAAGTAAGAAAGAAGAGTATAAAGTCTTATAACATTCATATATCTTTGTGCCTACGTATGTACTTCTAATTTTTCACTGACCAAAGGAAAAATAATTTTCTTATTTTTAAAACTATATAAAACAAAAATCAGAAAACTCACATGATCAATATTTTGCTCTGAAAATACACACGAATAGTAACTAGACTTGTTTACAATATAGTAACCAATGGAGGAACTGGATAGTATCCCACCAAGTATCAAAATCTTATCTTAAGTATTTCCTTCCTGTAGCCTACGTTATGCAAGGATGCTTGCTGTGACATAATTCATGCCAAGTGAAAATTTTACTCTCTTTATAAATGCATTTCAATTGATAGAATTAACCCATACAATGTATTTGTGAAATTATCACTTAGATTCTCTGTAAAAAAATCCACTTGGGCAAATAATGTACCAAGGGATGAATGCACCAGTAATGAAAGCATATCATGCAAAACTACGATTCGCGAAGAAAGAAGAAACATTTCAGCTTAAACATACTAACATTACGAAGAAAGTGACCTACCTTCTTTATGGTCACAGTTCTAAGCCCTCTAAAATTGCTATATCTTTCCTCCGGGGTCTGAAACAAGATAGAATTATTGAAAGGTTTGATAGCAAATTAAGACACAGCGTACTCTATGACTGAAGGCGAAAAGGAACAAAAAAAGACAGCGAAAGCAATAGAAACTTTAATTGGAAACACCTCCCATAATTGGAAAGGTGACAGGTGTGCGATATGTCATATTTTCATACCTCATCATCTAAAGTAACGGGGAACTGGGTGATAGGTTTCACTGCTAGATCTTCCAAAGCCGTGTCGCGTCTGTAACAGAGAGAACACCATAAAATATTTTCTCCAGTACGCGCAACACAAATACAATCTTTCAATACGGTCGGCGCCGACTGGTTGAACCAGTTGTGCAAGTTTCCTTCGCTATGTAGCGAAGCAACGCCGGGCGTTCAAGCAACCTATGCCAATTTAGCAGAAGTACACGGCAATTGCTGAACTTCATAGCCACACGACAGAATTTTTGCCAATTGGGTATTTTTTTTTCTTTCAAATTCAGGTCCGCCCAGAGAATATATACGTCAACAACCACTCGAAGTTCTTTGCATGATAAACAGAAACAAATAGAAATGTAAACAAAATGAAAACTTGCACTCTCCGACAAGTGCCTCGCCTTCAAAGCGTTGCCACCTGCGCCGCGAGTACCTGTCAGCCCGCTCGCCGAACATTACGGTTGCGGGGCCCGCGTGGCTTGTCACGCCGCGCCGCCGCCGCCGACCGGCAACGGGCGCGCGGACCGACGAACGGCGCGGCGCGGCGCGGCACGGCACGGCGCGTCGCGGCGCCTCGGGGAAAGCGTCCGCGCCGCGGGGCGGGCGCCCTTGACTTGCGACCTCCGCGCGGCACAGCCACCTGGCGGGGCCACCCGGCCTGCTCGGCAGCTCAGCGCCCGCTTACCGCCTTGCGTAGCCTTCACTTGCTCGCTCGGTCGCTCATTCGCACCGGCGGGCGGGCGAAGCAGCGCGGCGCGGCAAAGCGCGCTATCTCGACCCGCGCTCGCCGCGCGTCCCCTCCCGCGCGTCTCTTTTTTATCTGGAGCGCCGCTTCGAAAGAAGCACGTCCCCCTTTTTTTCGCGGCGGCGCGGCGCGAAGAACCGATTCAGAGGCGATAACGCCAGCCGGGCGCAGATAAAAGGTGACGCATTGGCGGTAAGAGACATGGTATACGTCCGCTCCCGCACACACCTGCGTCAAGCCTCGTGCAGCTGACATCAAGAATAACGCTCGGAATACGATGACCGCTGTAATGGGGTGAGCGAAATTTGAAGAGCTACAATACCTAATACTCTAATAAATCACGTCAACCATTTCAAACTACCCGAAGAACCCAAACTTGTCCGGATGTTTATTAATCAGAATTCTCACGTGGACAGGAAAATGAATGTTCTCTATTTACAACGCATCCTCGCCTTACCCTGAAACCTTTACCCTCATTCACCCAGACCCACCAACCAGCTCCAACTCTATCGCTCTTTTCCCCGCTGCCTGTCACTCCCCCCGGCATCGCCTGCATTCCACCATTACCGTTTCTGCCACCATCGTCCCTATGGGAGCTGTAAGCAGATGCACTTTTGCATACTTCGGACAAACTTCCACTAACAATTTGGACCTTCTATTTCTCAGAGACTTTCGAAATAAACAAAAAAAAAGCATTAAATAGGAAATAGAGGGCGGTAGCAGCAAAAATACTGCCGAACAAAACCATACAAAAGCAAAAAGTAGCCCGCGTATCTCTGACGAACTACAAAGAAAACTCTCGTACAACACTGCAACAAATTAAATATTTTAACAAAAACAGACTTCCCGAATACCACTAATATAATACGCAGGGCGACAGTACTTTACATGGTATACCAAGAACTTCAAAAAAGTTGTCGTACCATAATGCAAAACGTGAATAGCAAATGGGAGGCGGCCTCCTGGATATTTGCTGTCCATGACGTCAGCTGCGTCGCAAGCAGTGACGCGCTAAGTATAAGAATTCAATCGGTATGCGCAGTATGGGAATAGACGGAATAAAAATAAAACATTTGTATTTGTCATTCCAAACAGAAACGGTTTCATTGCTTTCATATTTTCTCCCGAGTTTCTGGGTAGCAAAAGAAATCAACACACATCTCAGAAGGTCGGAGGCTGGACAGCTTTCTTTCAATATTTACGTGGATTGGAAATTAGTAATATAGATTTTAAAAACCGTTTAATTCACTTGGGTCAATTTACTCACCGTTTAAAAAATATTCGCAAAAAACTGAAATAGTGTGCACTTAAATTTTGCTTTACGGGTAGGGAAATAGGGATATTTTTACGAAATATTATGCACATAGAAACCTTTCTCTTGCTTTCTACGCCATGTGTACATATTTCACTAATATCGGAATAAAACCGTAGATTTATATGAAAACACAATTCTTCATACAGGGAATCCCTCCAACTACGAGCCACCCTTTTAAACGTTCACGATATTGATTGATTGATTTTTTCGTGTTTCCGGGCGCGTCAACTGCTTTGGTCATTAGTCCCGTTAGTGTAGTACATGTTTTTCCCACGTGAGCGTGAGATGGTGATCTTCCCCCGCTGGATGACGAGATCCGGCGCCGACCTACCGTCGGCTAGTGGGGTTTCCCCCTAACCAGGACTCTCCCACCAGCGGGGCACCGCCCCAGCCGGGACTAGCTCTAAGCTCCCGACCGGTCTCCCGGAATATGTGGTAGTGTGATAGTGTGGTAGTGTGATAGGGCAAGGAATAATGGAAAGGAAAGATCGCGCGCGGTCCGTGGCGCGTTTGGTAGGGTACTGCTCCGGCATTCGCCGGGTGTTGATCGGAGAAACCACGGAAAACTACCGATCAGAGCAGCCGGCCGCTAGAATTATCCTCCAGACAGCGACTGAATTCGACCTAGCTGAAAAGCTAGTGTCGAAAATCCTGCCGCCGTCAGGACTCGAACCTAGGACCTCCCGGTCAGAGGCGCTGCAGTGACATCAGTTGATGCACTGAGCTACCGCTACCGGTTTCAAGATATCGAAATGGACTTATCGCTTAACAATGCGGAATCAAGGGACATGCGATATGGTATAGAGTTATTAATTGAGATATTTTTAGGTTTTGAGAAATTTAACATTTGATTTTTAAAATGGAATCATATGTTTTTCTCAATAGCAATAAATAGACCATAAAATGGAAATGCAATGATGTAGCATATGTTAATATTTGATAGAATTTTGTGTATAAAATCATACTTTCTGTCATGAGATTTTGAATTACACGTGCAATAATCCCTGTAGCAGCCATCGCAACTGTAGCATTTGGGGAAAGTAACCTTCGCGGCCTCACCCCCCTCCTCGCCGAAGCCGAGAAGTCAACCTTCCCCAATAGCGACAGATGCAAGGGTTGCTACAGGAAATCGTGTACATTTAATTTAAAATCACTTGTTAGAAAGTATAAGTTTATACACAAAATACTATCAAAACATTAACGTATGCATCACTGCATCCCTCGTTTTACCAAGAAACTATGGTGTCATTCGGATCCGGTGTACTACTACAACAAAGAAGTGAGGCGACTGAAAAGGCAGGTTAGGAAAGCGTATAGTAAACGTAAGATAAATAAGGAAAAGAAAAATAATTTTCTAAAATTATCTAAAGACTTACTAGCATTAAAGTTACATACTCAAGAAAATTACTTGAAATCAATTCTAAACAATCGGTTGAACTGTTAGCAAAATTTCTTCAATATGTGAGACATAAGAAAGGGAACTCAGAAAGTATTCCAGCGATCTGTGGAGCAGACGGTTCGTTAATTACAAATGACAGTGAAAAGGCTGCTTGTTTAAATAGACATTACGCATCTGTTTTCAAGCCGAAGGCTCAAACCCCAGGAAGTAAAACAACACCCGTAATAGAAACCTTTTGATTCGATGCAGGAATTATTGGAAAAAGTATCGCAAAAATTAGGAGAAATAAATCTGTAGGTGCTGATGGAATACCAGGAGAAATACTCAAACTGGGAGGGGAAGCCATGATTCCTTACCTTGCGCGGTTAATGGACGTCACTATAAATAATAATATGATTCTTCAAAATTGGAAAGAGGCAATTGTAGTGCCGATTCACAAGATGGGAAGACAAAAGGATTGTTAATAATTACTGACCAATAAGTTTGACATCAGTCGTATGTAAGCAGATGGAACACTTAATTGCTGAGTATATTAGACGAGCCTGAAATAAAAATGATTGGCTTTTTCAAAATCAACACGGTATTCGTCCTGGGTATTCGTGCGACAGCCAGACTTCTGATTTATGTCAAGTCACTGCAGATTCATTAGTCGAAGGGAGTAGGGTCGATGGAATAATATTAAATTTTTTTAAGGAATTTGTTCTGGTTTCACATGGTATTTTAATTGACAAATTGTCAAAAAAATTGCTATTCTTAGCGTTTATTAATGACAATGCAACTGGAATAAAATCGAAAGTTAGACTTTTCGCCGATGATTGTATTAAATAGGGCGAGTCATGCAAGTTTAGCACCTCCTGTAAATTTTGAACGGTTGAAGTTATTGCAATGCCGTTTACACGAAAGTGCATGAGGGAATGGGGCTAATTGACACGTGTCTTCATTTATATTTTATCACTTGAATTTTACGAGATATTTGAGGTACCTAACTTTGTTTTTTCAAATAGAATTATACATATTTTTTCAGTGTATCATGACCAGCGTAAAAAGACGAATTCAATGATATACATATTGTCGTATGTTAGATAAGCATTTTTTGAGTAATTTTGATTTTTCTGGGACTCGTATTTAACAGATATTTTGAAGGTAATAGTCTGCTACAAAAGGTCACGCAGCGCTCCACCAGCAAAAGCGCGCTCGGGGAACGGTAGGGATCTTAGTATTTGAAGATACGAAACATATTCTAAAAATTCACAAAACTGTTGCAGTTTTTTCCTGAACTCTGCTTTCCATCCTTCCGCATTTTCAGATTTTTTGTCTTACTTAAGGATTGAAGGATTGAAAATACGGATTTGTCATAAGTAGTATGTATTGAAAAAAGACTTTGTTCTTTCAACTTCATTTAAACGGGTGTCATTCCACAGAATATTAATGGGATCTTGGAAACTAAACACTATAAGAATAAATTATTAGGATTGCACAAAGAAAATTACAAATTTTCAGCAAATAGTTTTTTTGCTAATGTGAATATAATAATACCTTACGAAAAGAAGAAAAAATACAAGAAGATAAAGATAATAACTATCCATATGCTTCTATCGCTAAGTTATTATTACATGCTTACTAAAATTAAAATTGTTTGCTCGAAATGCGCAATATTCTCTGTAGTCTTAATTATTTATTCTTATTGTGTTTTGTTTCATGATCCCATTATTATCCTGAGATATAAAACTCCATTAATGGAGTTGAAGTAATAAACACTTTTATTACAACATATACTTTAGGACAAACCCTTATTTTCAATCCTTCAATTCCTTCAATCGACGAAAGATAAAAAATATGAAAATGTGGAGGGATGGAAAGCAGAGTTCAGGAAAAAAATGCAACAGTTTTGAGAATATTTGGAATATATTTGGTATTATCAAATACTAAAATCAGCTTTCCTTCCCCGGGCACGCGTTTGCTGGTGGAGGGCTGCGTGACCTTGCGTGGCAGGTTGTTACATTCAAAATATCCGTTAAACCGTTATCCGTATGAGGCGCAAAAAAATCAAAATTACTCAAAAAATGCTTATCTGACATATGACATCATGCATATTATTGAATTCCTCTTTTTACGCTCGTCATGATAGACTGAAAAAGTTTGTATTGTTCCATTTGAAAAAACAAAGTTATGTCAAATATCTCGTAAAATACAAATTACAAAATATAAATAAATACACTATCAATTAGCCTCATTCCCTCATGCACTTTCGTGAAAAAAAGCATTGCCATAACTTGAACCGTTCGAAAGTTACAGGAGGTGCTAAAGTTACGTGACTCATCCCGTATAGGAGCATTGGCTCGTCTTCGGATGAAATTATTTTACAGAACGAGCTAAACTGTTTATGGAACCGGGCGTGCAGAAATAAAATGGAATTAAACCCGGAAAAGAGTAAATTTCGTCCAGTTTCCCTGATCCATTGAGCAAATGCTGAGATGGCCCCTTGTGTTGCTTCTGGATATAAATGTAACTTCATTTTCTGTGCACGTCTTCTAGAATTCAGTGAAAAATACAATTATTCAAGTTATCGTTTCCATGTTGTCGCGGCAGGAAGTATTATTCCGAAGGACAAGATGGATACGAGCCCAAAATTTATTGCTTATTTATCCTTGAAAATAGATTTTATCACATGGGAGCTTTGTTTTTTCTTTTCTTCAAAATTCAAGTAGTATATGACTTAGTGTAGGGATCACAGAATTTTGAAAATGTGCACACAATTCACTTTTCCCCACAGCACGTCATACGCAGTTTTTACTGTTTTTTGACGTAAAATAAATAAATAAATAAAAAATTAATTTGCTTTACCACGTCTCAATCAAATGTACACTCCAATTATGAGCTAGGAACTAAGGTTATACCATGTATAAAAAGTAAGTATTTGGGTTTGGTCCTGCGAAGCGATTTCAGTTGGTCGGATCATATTAACAATCCGGTCAAAAAATCATGGTGTGTGCTACACTTTGCAATGCGTATTCTAAAAAACAGTTGTTCTAATGCCCGATCCTTAGCATATACTACACTAGTGCGTCCTATTTTAGAATACTGAGCGGCATGCTGGGACCCGTACAGAAAAGGTCAAATCGAGGCGTTAGATAAAATTCAAAAACGGTCCGGAAAGTTTGTAAATCATGGGCGCGTTGCTGACGAACGAGATGAATAGGAACCCTTATCTAAGAGAAGAGAACGGGCGCGTTTATTCGTAATGTACAAGACAGATAAAGGAGACACAGCATGGGCAGACATCGGTAATAGATTACAGAAATCAGATTATAAAAAGCAGAGGAGACCATCCTTGGAAAATACTATTTAGAAAGCAAAGAACTGATATAGGCAAGTTCTCCTTTGTGAATCGCACTATAGTAGATATGAACAAACTACCTGCGAAAGCACTAGAGTTTTTTCCTTCTAATGTAGTCAATTTTAAAAATATGCTCAATTTCATCTAGTTCATCACTAATAATACTGAGACTTTCATCGTTATTGTTATTATTATTATTATTATTATTATTATTATTATTATTATTATTATTATATGGTCATGCCCCTTGGAGTGGAGTGAAGT